>JAODAL010012352.1:0-95768 GCA_025379985.1 Phyllomedusa bahiana
TTTTTATTTTTTTAAAATCCAGCAATTTTTTTTTGATTAGGGATTTGAGAATAGCGGTGATTTGCCGTCTTTTAATAAGAGACTTTCCAAAACTCTTCCATACCTTCTCAAATTTTTATATTTCTGAACATGGAGCGAAATTCAGGTGGTAAGCTAGCACAGAGGGGGTAGGACATGGAGGTATATGTCCGAGAGAAGGTGCTCCTTCCAGTGCTGGCGACAACACGCATGCCAGCGATCTCAGTTGCAGACCGTCAGGCCTGTCTCGCTGGGTCAGGGCCCTGTGAATCTCAGTAACGAACAGCGTCGCCAATCTGTCCTTCAGTGGTTAATGCAACCTGCATCCAGCAGTCTTACCTCCTCGTCCTCCCAGTCACGGCCACAAATGTCGTCATCAGCATCACCAGCATCCGTCCAACATGAAAGCCCAAATGTCAACTCGTGTACCCACCACTGTGGATAATCCATTTTCTGAAGACCTCTTTGATGACAAAATGCGGTTGGGGTCAGAAGGCATGTTAAAAGATCAAGAGGCCAAAGAGGATGATTTTTCTCTGCTCTGACGCCCAGTTACTGATGCCATCAGAGGAGGAGAAGGAAGCCGGTCAATCGGCAAAAATCCCGGGCGGTCGGCAACGCCTTGCAGTCCCTCTTGCTTGTAGCCCGCAGCTCCTGGATGCAGAATGTCAGGACGACGAAGTCACCTGTGTTGATGATGATGATGACGACATTGCGGATCCAACGTGGTCTTTTCAGCAGAATTTGCTTGCGAGCGCTTCATCACTGACGAGGAGGAAGACGATGGGTGTAGTGTCAGTAAGGGTTCCGCCTCAAAAGGGAGAGGCGGTCGCAGAAGTCCGCTGATATGATTCCGCCAGCCACGGTCAGCGCAAACCCCGCTCCTCGCTTATCGCCGTCAAAAAGGTCCAGGACCTCTCAAGCCTGGGCCTTCTTTGACCAAGCCTCTGATTCACCCAGCGATGTCATATGCCGCCTATGCCGTAAAGTAGAGGCAAGAACCTTAGGTGGTTAACCACCACCAACATGTCTAGTCACATGCAGCGAATGCATGAGTTGAAATGGAGGCAACACTTGGCCAAAAAAGGCCAGACCGACGCCGGGCCTCCAACCACTGTCACACCCTCTGTCTCCGCCTCCTCCTCCTCCGCCACCACCAAGCGTTCCTCAGCTGCCCATGTCTCTCAGAGTCATGATCAGGGATCAGCCTCCGCTTCAGCCTCCACCGTCGCCCTAGTACCACCAGCACCACCAGAGACCCATCCTACCCCTTCTCCTTCCGCCAGTTTGACGACCTGCACGCCGTACAGTGGCCAGTCTAGCAGCCAGCCTTCTGTCTTCCAGGTTTGGGAGCAGAAGAAACACTTTAACCCAAACCATCCCAAAGCCAAAAGCCTGAATGTCGGCATTGCCAGGCTTTTGGCCTTGGAAATGTTGCCTTTCCGTCTGGTGGACACAGATGGGTTCCGCCACGTCATGGCCCTTGCCTGCCCCCAATACCAGATGCCGAGCAGGCATTTCTTTGCCAGAAAAGCCGTCCCTGCCCTGGCCAGCCACGTGTCATCTAAAATTTCAAGCGCGTTGTCTGCATCTGTGCCCGGAAAAGTCCATCTGACCACCGACACATGGACTAGTAAGCACGGCCAAGGCCGCTATATCTCTGTGACAGCTCACTGGGTGAGCTGGGTGGATGTCTCTGGGGTGACGGTGGCTCTCAGGCTCGGCGCACGCTCTTCAAAACCGCAGGGATGGTGCAGGGTTCTTTCCCCCAAGGTCCTCTGGTGGCATCACGTGCCCAGAGAAACCAGGCGTGTTGAAATTAATCTGTCTTGGAGACCGTCCACACACAGGTCAGGAGCTGTGGACGGCTCTCCGCAACGAGACCGAGCGCTGGCTGGGTGCCAAGAACCTTGTGCCAGGCAAGGTGGTGTGCGATAACGGGCGAAATCTGCTGGCCGCCCTTAAGATCGGTAGGCTGGAGCACATCCCTTGCCTGGCACATGTCATGAACCTTGTCGTCCAGAAATTTCTAAAGACTACCGGGACCTGGATGCTGCTGAGGAAGGCACGAAGTCTACGTTCACACTCCGCCGTTCGCACCCTGCTTCGTCCGCCAGGCTGCGTTGCATAAGCGTCAGCTCGGCCTCCCCGTCAACCAGTAGCTCATTGAGGACGTGGCAACATCGCTGGAATTCCACCCTCCACATGCTCCAGCGATTGTGGCGCAGCGCAATGCCATAACGCAGTACGAAGTGACACATGGCCTGACAGCAGCGGTTGCGGACGCTCGGGTGCTGAGCCTCCTAGAGTGAGGCAGGTGAAAGAGCTTCTGCACCATCCTTGCCAATTTTGAAGAACCACATAATGGACATGCGCACAATGCCCTTGTCAGCATGAGCATTGTGGTGATCTTAGTTCTGGAACGATCGTTGAACACTCTGAAACAACAGGTCCCAATCAGCGACGGAGGAGGAGACGACACATATGCGACACTGACTTTTTCTCTGTCAAATCCACAAGGCCCGAAAGTTTCACAATTTCATCGGTACTTCATTAGGCAGGGATTCGGGGGTCCAGGCTAGTGCAAGGTGGAGTGCATCAGCTCTCAGCGTGCATCATCTCAGGCAAGGCAGGTCTGTGTTGAAGTCTGTGCCGAGGCAGCGAGGAGTGAGGAGGAGGTATTCCTAGAACACCGAACGTTACCGACGTCCCTGGCCTTGAGAAAGACGTAGGACGCGAATTTGGAGGCGGAGGAGTGAAGATGAGGGAGACAGATTGCTAGTGCCCCTCGACCCAGAGGCTGGGGAAATCAAGGCTCCATCTCTTCACCTATTGCTTGGATGCCCATTTCCTCCAACATGATCCTCGCATTAGCCATCAAAATGAACAACATTTACTGTTGCCACCCTCCTGGATCCCCTTACACAATAAAACTCAGCACTTTCCTTCCACCCTCCCAAATAGAGAGTAATAATTCAGGAAATGGAACCTAGCAGATTGATCAACAGGAGACATCTGTTGCGTCTGCTCCACGTTCCCCAAATGTCACGGTGGAACAAACACACGACGTGGACAGCACCAAGTGCCCAGTAGCCGTAAGCGTGCAGTCACACAGCAGGCAGGTTTCAGAAGCCAAATGGTGACATACTGGCAGTCTTTGTTTACCACCTCACCAACGCATGCAATGCAGGGCACACATCCAACACACAGAACCAGCTTAAGATCATGGTGCACCAAAAACAAAAAATAACTATCTGCGTCTCAACACCGATAGTTTTTTTGTATGTGTTCCTTGACCCAAAAGACTTCTGGGTATCCAAAATGGACGAATGGCCGAGCTGGCACCGCCACGCCATAGAGGTGTTTATGTCCTGCCCAGCAGCCAGCCATACTGAGCGGACTTCAGCACAGCTGGAGGAGTCTTACACGACAAACCATCGGCTTTCCACAATAATGTGGATCGTTGTGACTTTCATCGAAGATGAATCAACATGGATCTACTGATGACTGAAGTGGACCCCAATTGCGATGACCACTGGATTAGTTGCCGGTCCTACTTCAACATTCCTCTTCCAAACATAAATGGTCCTCTTGAAAACTTTTTTTCATTTCTTACTGCCAATTTTTATTCTCTTTCCCAACATTCATTTTGCTGGTTTGCAGTGAGGAGACTGTAAAAGACAGCAAGGTTTCATGACAACACCGTATTCCATTTACCTCTCTTTATCTTTTAGAAGTTTTCTGCATGTCAATTGATTTTTGAGGTCATTTGCTGTGAGATATACACCAATAAATATGGTCCATTGAACAGAAAATGGTTGCTTTTAATGGCATTTCTCCCATCACACTTTTATAATAGTGGCTGAGAAGTCATATTATAATTTTTTGGGTCAGTGTTTTGTGAGATACACATAATCAAGGTCCTTTGGAAGAAAACAGAAATGTGGCTTCTAAGTGGCAATTTCTCCCTCACAATTTTTAACAGTAGCTGAAGAAGTCATTTATAAAAATTTTTGGGTCATGCTGCCTTTTTTTAGAAATCAGCAATACTACAGGTCCTATATAGAAAAAATGTTGTTTCTAACAACATTTGTATCTCACAATTTCCCAAAGTGCTCAAGGTCCCTGCTTTGAATTATTTGGGGCATTTTGCTGTGACAATGCAGCTATACAACAGGTCCGATTATAAACAAAATGTATTTCTAACAGACATATGTTCTTCATCCTACAATAGTCCAAAGTTGCTCAATGGTCATGTTGAATTGTTGAGGCCATTTTATTGCTGTGACAATGCAGCTATACTACAGGTCCTATAATAAAAAACTGTTGTTATCTAACAGAACATATTGTTTTTTCACAATTGTCCCAAAGTGCGTCAAGGTCATGCTTTGAATTTTGGGCATTTTTCTGACATGCAGCTAATATAACAGGTCCTATCATAAAAAAATGTTGTTTTTAACATGACAAGATGTTCTTCACAATTGTTCCAAGGTGGCGTCAAGGGTCATGCATTGAATTTTTGGGGGCCTTTATTGTTTGTGACACCAACTATACGACATGGTCCAATTAAAAAAAAAAAAGGTTGTTTCTTCTAACAGACGCATTTGTTTCTTTCACCACAAATGTCAAAAGTGCTCAGGTCATGTTTTGAATTAGTGGGGCATTTTGCAGTGAAATGCAGCTATCTTACAGGTCAATTTATAAAAAAAAAAGTTTTTAATTTTTCTATCAGACAATGTTCCTTCCCAAGTGTCAAAGTGGCCATCAACCGGTGATGGTGCGGTCAGAAACAGGAATAGGTTAGACACCTGTTAAAAGGACCACATATTGCAAATGACTTGTTTTTGCAAGATCTTAACATAGCAATCATTCCCAATATGAGACAAACCATTTACTACAATTTAATTTGGAAAAGAGAAACAAAGACATGGTGTATTCCATCCTATTGTTAAAAATGGTGCTATTCTAGAATTAAAACTACTAAAAATACTTGCATTACAAAATACTAGTTAAAAACATTCCTCTGAATTGTACAAGGGAGGTACAGTAAAACTTTATCGAATTGGGTTATTCAGAGGACATGGGTATGGACCCGGACAGAGAACAAAGAACAGAACAATTTCCTCCAGCACGTTAGTAAAATGAGAAAAAGAATGCCATAAAAAAGGGCCCCTGGGTGGAACAGGAGTGTTAACCACCAATTTCCAAGTGAACTAAAATTTGGCCCCCGCACTCATACGGGGGGGCAAGCGCTACCCAGACGGGACAGTAATGTCCAGTAACTAAAATGGTGGTTGAAAGACCCCTTTTTTTCCGGGCACTTTTTAACGGGGTCATGCGGGTTTTTTGGGGCCATGCTGTGGCCCAGGACAGGGATAGTCATTTCCGTGAAACTAAAATTGGTGGAAAAAAGCTCCTTTTTCCGGCTTTTTTTTAATTGGGGGGTCATGCAGTTTGGGGCTGATGCTGGGCCCGGGGAAGGTATAGTCAAGTCCATGAAACAAAAGTGGTTGAAAGCTCCTTTTTTTTTTTTCCGGGCACTTTTTAATCTGGGGTCCATGCATTTTTTGGGGGGCTCATGCTGTGGCCCGGGACAGAAAAGTCAATGTTCGTGAAACAAAAATTGGTGTTTGAAAAGACTCCCTTTTTCCGGCACAATTTTTTTTTTTTTTTTTTTTTTAATCTGGGGCCCATGCAGGGTTTGGGGCTCATGCTGGGGGCCCGGACAGGTATAGTCAATGTCCATTTGGAACAAAATTGGTTTTTGAAAGACCCTTTTCCGGCACTTTTAAATCTGGGGGTCTTTCGGGTTTGGGGCTCATCTGCTTCCGGGCGGAATATTAAAATGTCCATTTTCAAGAAAATGAGGGTTTAAAATCATACTGCCTTCTGGCACTTTTAATTTTGGGTCATCCCAGGTTTAAGGGCTCTTGGGGGTGCAAGACGGGGGATAGTGAAATGGTTGCTTTTTTTTTTCGGGGGCTTTATAACCTAATTTGGGGGTTGCCTAAGATGACACGTATCCATTTGACTGTTGGGATGTTAATTCCCAGCTTCTCCCCCCCTGTTTGGGGGTAAGAATGAAGTGTTGTTTCTCCCCCCGTAGACTTTAATGGGGCAAGACATAATCACCATCGACCATTGAATATCTTGTCGAGATGTCCCCACTATCGACCTTCGATCCGATTTGATGGCCCAACGTAATCCCCAACACTAGTGGTTTTAGTTGGCACGCTCGCAGGGACACCTTGGGGGGATCCATGGGCCGGGCTTACTGTAACGGGCCCCGGATGGGATCCTCGGACCACCGCAGGCGATGGCTAAGCCCACCCCAGGGGGTGGAAAACTAAATGGGTCCCGGGATTCACCAGAGCCTCCCCCAAAGGGGGATGGACTTGCGCGGTGGGGCCACCCGCCCAAAGGGAGGCGAGGGCAAACGGGAAAGGCAAAAGGTCAGGGGGCGGCTGAGGTTTTGGAACAGCAGGCAGAAGGGGCAGGGCAGGGGGCAAGGTTCCCTGGCGGTAAAAGTAAAAAACGGGGTTTGGTACACGGGAAGGGAAGCAAGGGTTTCTGGAACGCTTTCACAGTAGGCATGTGCACTAAAGATCTGGCAAGGCTGCCAGGAAGAGGCCGGACTTAAATAGGAGAAGTGCCCGGTAATGGTCAATTACCAGTGCACTGTCCCTTTAAATCTCACACTGCCGGCGCGCACGTGCCTTAGCGGGCGGCGCCGCGCACCCCGAGGGACAGAGACAGAAGGGTCAGGAGCGTGGCCGGGTAAGTGACTGGGGACACTTGCAGAGGAGTGAGCGGACACCGGACCCGAGGTGCAGGATGGGGAGCCGCTCGGAGTCGGGGCACGGATACGCCTGCGACCCGGGACGAGGGTCGCAGGGGCATCCGTGACAACTATACAGAAACATCAAAACACTCCTCTATGTTCCATTACTAAGCAAAACGTCCAGAAGTTTTTCCCCCCTTGATGTGTCAAGGGTTCATTAGGGGACATAAGTCAGGTGCAAAAGAAGAATGTGGCAGACACTCAGAACCCTCTATCGAGTTCTATATGTTCTGAGTATAGTTAGATGAACTGTGCCGCACTGATAATGTGGTATGCATTCCTTATAAGCATTTACAACAACATCCCCCTTATTACATTCCAGTAATCAGAACATGTTTGTGTGGATAGACAAGCCATGCTTACAGCCATGGCACTGTGCTGCATGATTCCATGTCTGGCGTGTCAACAAAGTTACTGCACATGTGCCCGCCATGTTCTTAGACATCAAGATGTCATCCCACGTTGCATGTATCATACTCAGCATCCCACATCCCCATGAGTACAGTGTGCATGAGCTGTACATCAATAACTCCACCGTGCCTGCATGCACTGTCTTAATACGTGATATACTCTATGTTAACTTGTGGCATTTCAGCAAACAGGTGTCACGGTCCGTGCCGCGTTCCTGTCCTTCGCCGCGGCCTCTGCTGTCACCGTGTGTGTTCCTGCCGCCGCTGCTTGCGGTTGCTGTGCGGCTTTTCCCATACTGGCCATGCTGCTCCTCCATCTTGGCTGCTGCCCTGATTCCTTGTCTCTATAGAGGGCGGTGGCCACATCTTCCCTTCCTTTATTCCCACAGTGGGCAGCGGGGTTGGGCTTCCTCTACCAATCCCCTTCCACCTGTGGGTTTATAAGTCTGTTCCCCTCAACACTCCCTGCCTGAGCCTTGTTGTGTCATGTTGTGTTTGTGGCTCATGTTGTTGCAGGTTGTGTCATGTTGTCTCTTTTTGTAGTCTGTTGCTGTGTGTTTTCTGATCTTGTTTTATTAGCAGTCTGGTGTGCACAAGCTGTCTTGTTTGTGTCTTTGTGGTTTCCTCTATATTTGGTTAGTCTCTATGTTGGTCTCCTTGCGTCTTTGTCTGTGTCTGTGAGTTCCCTTGCCTTGTTCTCTGCCTGTGTTCCTGCCCTGGTCGTGCCTTTGTTCCTTGCCTGAGTTTAGCTTAAGTCTCTGCTGGTCTCTGCTTGTTCTTGGTGTTGCTTTCAGTCTGTTTATGTATTGTGCCTTTGCCTTATGTTTAATCCTCCTGTTTGGCATCCGTTTTGTCCTGTCTTTGTTTGTAGCTGCACATATCCATATCTAGTCTGCTTTGTCTCTGTTCCTATTCTGTTGGTGCCTAGCTTTGGCACTTCTGGCCTGTTGGTCAGCTGCAACTGCTGGGGACTGCTCTAAGGTAGCACCTGGTGGCTGTTGGGGTAAGCCATCCTTACCATCAAAGGCTCTGTGTAGATGCTCGACGGCCACTTAGTTATGCCCCCCTTGGAGCAAGCCCGGCAGTGGTCCAGTGGGTACACTACCCGCTTTACCCGCTCATCCGTTACTACAGGGACCATGGAGTCCATTGTTCTGCAGCATATTCAAATGATATGTTCATCTATTGTTCTCCAATATGAGCGCATTCGATAATGTTGACATACACGTCCATAGTCAACACTGCACAGGTGTAAGTAATTTCCTTTATTATATTTAGACTCATTTTCCAGTAATGAAGTAAACACATATCTCCTAACTTTAATTCACAGTAGGGGATATTTTTGGCTATTGGTCTCAGTTGTTCTTCATCATTATTCATTTGTAAAATTATTATTCATGTTTAGAACTGGTATGTATAAAGTTCTCAGGAATGTATTAATATAATATATAGTGTTAGGACCATCATGTCAGAATACACCTCTAGAGGTCCACGTCCCAAAGACAGAAGGAAAGATAATTACAAAAACATCCAAGTAAAATAATTCATTTAGCCCTTTCAACTGAACTGTTTCTAGCCTGATGATCCACTCGGTTTCTTTTTTTTAACAACTTTTTATCTAATTTCTTGTATCTTCTCAACTGATGACAACTAGTGATGAGAGATTGCGTCAACTATCGTCATCGGATCGATAGTCGATATTGTCAATTATCATTCCGATATCCGATATCCGATAATAGATAATCGCCGATTACCATTAAAGTCTATGGGAGAGAAATAGCACCTTCATTCTTACACCCAAACAGGGCTGGAGAAGCTGGAATTAACATCCACAACAGTTAAATGGATACATGCTACATCTTAGGCAAGACAATTAGGCAACAAGAGTCACAGAAAAAACTCACAGACTATTCAGTATCCCTGTCTTGTACCACAGCATGACCCTTAAAGCTGCATGACCCACAAATTAAAAAGTGCCAGAAGGCAGTATTTTTTGAACCATCATTTTACTTGAACTGGACATTGACTATACCTGTCCTGGGCCACAGCATGAGCCCCAAACCTGCATGACCCCCAGATATAAAAAGTGCCGGAAAAAGGAGTCTTTAAACCACCATTTTAGTTGAACTGGACATTGACTATACCTGTCCTGGACCACAGTATGACTATCAAACCTGCATGACCCCCAGATTTAAAAAGTGCCGGAAAAAGGAGTCTTTTAACCACCATTTTAGTTGAACTGGACATTGACTATACCTGTCCTGGGCTACAGCATGAGCCCCAAACCTGCATGACCCTCAGATTTAAAAAGTGCCGGAAAAAGGAGTCTTTGAACCACCATTTTAGTTGAACTGGACATTGACTATACCTGTCCTGTAACATAGCATAACCCCTAAACCTGTTTGACCCATAGATCACAAAGTGGCACTATGCTATTTTGTACAGTGACTGTCATTTAGTATATTTTTTGATAACTGACATTTGTTTACAGAATTTATTTAGGGAAGTTTTATTTATAGTTTAACATTATTATCATTCTGCTTTTTTTCAAGTGTGATAACATACCAAATACACCCCTCCCTACAGTTTTTAAAGGTATTTTTTACATGTGTAGATCTGTTAATTCGTTCGCACACCCCATAAGTAATAAAAATGTCCTAATCATCCCCAAATCACTTAGGTGAGAAAACATTTGCCCTCCGTGCTTCTGAGAGTGATTCAGCCAATCGAATAATGGGTTTAATTTTTCCTCCAAATCCTTCTCTCATTGATTAGGGACAGACTCCCCTGGTGATCAAATGATGCAACCCAATAGTGACTCCGGCACCAAAAAATTTTAAGCCTTACATTGTGCAATTTGTGTCCAGCCCTGGAGCACTTTTTGACACTACTTAACCTCACAGAAATCACCTTTTTCAAAATCTTATTTTTTAGAGAAATTTGAAGCTCTCCTGATTGCCCCTAACGGTAAGATCCAGTGCTGCCGTCAGTCATCTGTTAACACGGAGGTCCAGCTGCCTGGGCCAGACTTATAGTGGGTGCGGTGAGAGCCCAGGCTGGCGTCCGTCATTTATTAACACGGTAAAAATGCCCTTATGATGCAGCAACGAAAACAGTCGTGCTGAAGCAGAGTGAGGAAGCGGGTGTGAGGTAAGAACTCCAGTCTTCCTCTGTACACAGTCAAGACCTGGGTAGCGTTTGCCCCTCCTTATGAGTGCGGCCCAATTGAGCGTCACTTGTAAATGCTGGTGGTTGACGCTCCTGTTCCACCCAAGTGCCCTTTTTCTTGGCATTCTTTTTCGTTTTACTCAACGTGCAGGAGGAAATTGTCTCTGTTCTTTGTTCTCTGTCTGTGCTCCATACTGCATGTCCTCTGAATTACCTACATCTGTTCAAGTCTTCCTGCACCTCCTTTTTACAATTCAGAGGAATATTTGTATCAGCTATTTTGTACATGCAAGTTTTTTAGTAGCTTAATTCTAGAAAACACATTTTTAAAATAGGATGGAATCCCAACATGTCTTTGTTTCTCTTTTCTAATTGTATTAAATGGGTTGTCTCACTACAGGGATTGCTAGCTATGTTAAAGATACTTGCAAAACAAGTCATTTGCAATATGTGCCCATTAACAGTGTCCTAGCCTATTCCTGTTTTTGACAGCACCATCACCTTGAGCCACTCTTGACAATTGTGAAGAACAAATGTCGGTTAGAAACAACATTTTTTAGAATAGGACCTGTAGTATAGCTGCATGTCACAGCAAAATGCCCCCAAAAATTCAAAGCATGACCCTTGAGCCACTTTTGACAATTGTGAAGAACAAATGTCTGTTAGAAACAACATTTTTTAGACTAGGACCTGTAGCCTCGCTGCCTGGCACAGCAACATGCCCCCCAACATTAAAAACATGACCCTTGAGCCACTCTTGACAAGTGTGGAGAACAAATGTCTGGTAGAAACCACATTTTTTTTATAATAGGACCTGTAGTATTGCCGCATTTCACAGCATCATGACCCAAAGTATTTTAAAAATGACTTCTCAGCCACTGTTAAGAATTGTGAGGGAGAAATGCCACTTAGAAGCCAAATTTCTGTTCCAAAGGACCATGATTACAGCTGTATCTCACAGCACCATGTCCCCAAAACCATTGACAATGTAAAAAATTCTAAAGAGGAAGTGAATAAATGGAATCCGTTTTTTTCATGAAACCTTGGTGTCTTTTACAATCTCCTCACCCCAAAACCAGCAAAATGAACTTTTGGGAACTGAGAATAAAAATTGCAGTAAGAAATGATCATTTTAAAAAAAGTTTTCAAGAGGACCATTTCTTTTGGAAGAGGAATGTGAAGTAGACCGGCAACAAATCAGTGACCTCAGCAATTGGGGCCACAACATCATCAGAGATCCATGCCTGGTTCATCTTGATAAAAGTCAAACGATCCACATTATCTGTGGAAAGCCGGATGCGTTTGTCTGTAATGACTCATCCAGCTGTGCTGAAGGTCCGCTCAGATATGACGCTGGCTGCTGGGCAGGAAACACCTCTATGGCGTGGCCAGCGAGCTCGGGCCATTCATCCATTTTGGATACCCAGAAGTCGATTGGGTCCGGAACATATCCAAAAACATCGGTGTTGAGACGTAGATAGTCGTGCACCATGATATTAAGCTGGTCTCTGTGTGTTGTATGTGTGCCCTGCATTACATGCGTTAGTGAGGTGGTAAATAAAGATTGCCAGAGGTCACCCATTAGGCTTCTGCCACAATGCCTACTGCCGCTATGGCTACTTGACACTTTACTGCTATCACTTTGCTGACGTTGTTCCACCATGATATTTGAAGAACGCGAAGCAAACGCAACAGATGTCTCCAGTTGATTAATCAGCAAGGTCTCCAATTCCTGCATTTTACTCTCTATTTGGGTGGGTGGAAGGAAAGTGCTGAGGTTTGCTTTGTACAAGGAATTGAGGAGGGTGGCCACCCAGTAACTGTTGTTCATTTTGATGGCCTTAATGCGAGGATCATGTTGGAGGAAATGGAGCATCCAAGCACTCATGTGAGAGATGGAGCCTTGATTTCCCAAGCCTCTTGGTCGAGGGGCACTAGCAATCTGATCTTCCTCATCTTCCTCCTCCGCCTCAAATTCGTGCCAAGCTCTTTCCAAGGCAGGGACGTCGGTAACGTCGGTGTCCAGGAATACCTCATCCTCCTCCTCCTCCACTTACTCCGGCACAGCTTCAAAGCAGCCCTGACTTGCGTCAGATGATGCACCCTGAGAGCTGAGACGCCAACTTGCACTAGCCCTGGACCTCGAACCACTGCCTAATGAAGACCGATAAAATTGTGAAACTGTCGGGCCTTCTGGATTCAACGGAGAGAGAGGCTCCATGTACGCATCTGTTTCCATCTCCTCCTCCGTCGATGGTGGGAACTGATGTTTCAGAGTGTCCAACGATCGTTTCAGAACTAAGATCACCACAATGCTCATGCTGACAAGGGCAATGTCCACACTGACCATTTTGGTGGCTTTTTCAAAACCATGGTGCAGAGCTCTTTCACCTGCCTCCACTCTCAGGGGCTCAACACCCCGAGGTCTGCACCGCTGCTTGTTAGGCCATTGCGCTGCTGCCACAATTGCTGGAGCATGTGGAGGGTAGAATTCCAGCATGTTGCCACGTCAACAGGACGAAGCAGGGTGGCGGGACGAAGCAGGGTGCGAACGGCGGAAGTGTGAGCTCAGACCTCGAGCCTTCCTCAGCAGGCAGTCCAGACCCGGGTAGTGCTTTAGAAATTTCTGGACGACAAGGTTCATGACATGTGCCAGGCAAGGGATGTGCTCCAGCCTTCTTATCTTAAGGGCTGCCAGCAGATTTCGACTGTTATCGCACACCACCTTGCCTGGCACAAGGTTCTTGTCACCCAGCCAGCGCTCGGTCTCGTTGTGGAGAGCCGTTCACAGCTCCTGACATTTGTGTTTACGGTCTCCAAGACAGATTAATTTCAACACGGCCTGGTTTCACTGGGCACGTGATGCCACCAGAGGACCTTGGGGGAAAGAACCCTGCACCATCCCTGCAGTTTTGAAGAGCGTGCGCCGAGTCTGAGAGCCACCGTTACCACCAGAGACATCCACCCAGCTCACCCAGTGAGCTGTCACAGAGATATAACTGCCTTGACCGTGCTTACTAGTCCATGTGTCGGTGGTCAGATGGACTTTTCCGGACACAGATGCAGACAACATGCTTGAAATTTTAGATGACACATGGCTGGCCAGGGCAGGGACGGCTTTTCTTGGCAAAGAAATGCCTGCTCGGCATCTGTATTGGGGCAGGCAAGGGCCATGACGTGGCGGAACCCATCTGTGTCCACCAGACGGAAAGGCAACATTCCATGGCCAAAAGCCTGGCAATGCCGACATTCAGGCTTTTGGCTTTGGGATGGTTTGGGTTAAAGTGTTTCTTCTGCTCCCAAACCTGGTAGACAGAAGGCTGGCTTCTAGACTGGCCGCTATATGGAGTACAGGTCAAATTGCTGGAAGGAGACGGGGTAGGATGGGTCTCTGGTGGTTCTGGTGGTACTCGGGTGACAGTGGAGGCTGAAGCGGAGGCTGATCCTTGATCATGACTCTGAGAGACATGGGCAGCTGAGGAATGCTTGGTGGTGGCGGAGGAGGAGGAGGCGGAGACAGAGGTGTGACAGTGGTTGGAAGCCCGGCAACGGTGTGGCCTTTTTTGGCCAAGTGTTCCCTGCATTTCAACTCATGCATTCGCTGCATGTGACTAGACATGTTGGTGGTGGTTAAACACCTAAGATTCTTCCCTCTACTGATGCGTTTACGGAAAAGGCGGCATATGACATAATTGTGTGAATCAGAGGCTTGCTCGAAAAAGGCACAGGCTTGAGAGGTCCTGGACCTTTTTGACGGCGATAAGCGAGGAGCGGTGTTTCCCCTGATCGTGGCTGGCGGATTAATCTCAGCGGACTTGTGCGACCGCCCTCTCCCTTTTTGAGGCAGGAGCCGTATTGACACTACCCCATCGTCTTTCTCCTCGTTCAGTGATGAAGCGCTCGCAAGCAAATTCTACTGAAAAGACCACGTTGGATCTGCAATGTCGTTATCATCAACACAGGTGACTTCCTCGTCCTGACATTCTGCATCCTGGAACTGCGGGCTACAAGCAACAGGCACTGCAGAGCAATGCCGACCACCCGGGATTTTTGCCGATTGACCGGTGTCCTTCTCCTCCTCTGATGGCATCAGCGATTGGGCATCAGAGCAGACAAAATCATCCTCTTTGGCCTCTTGATCTTTTGAAATGCCTTCTGACCCCAACCTCATTTTGTCATCAAAGAGGTCTTCAGAAAATGGATTATCCACAGTGTTGGGTACACGAGTTGACATTTGGGCTGCCTTTGCTTCATGTTGGACGGATGCTGACGATGATGATGACATTTGTGGCCGTGACTGGGAGGACGAGGAGGTAAGACTGCAGCATGCAGATTGCATTAACCATTGAAGAACAGATTGACGACGTTGTTCGTTACTGAGATTCACAGGGCCCTGACCCAGCGATGACAGGCCTGACGGTCCTGCATCCGACGATCCGCTGACTTGCGTGTTGTCGCCAGCACTGGAAGGAGCACCTTCTCTCGTACCTCTACTTCCATGTCCTACACACCTCTTTGCTCGCTTACCACCTGCATTTCGCTCCATGTTCAGAAAGACAAAAATTTAAGAAGATATGGAAGAGTTTTTGACAGTCTCTTATTGAAAGACGGCAAACCACAGTTATTCTTAAATCCCTCTAATTTCCTGCATCCAACTAGGATTAGAAACTGAATTGTTTCTAGCGAATACCTGTGAAATGCGGTCTGGTGGAAGAACCGTAAGACAAAATCAACAGTGTTCTTCCGTCAGTCCCAGGGATTTACAACTGCCCAGTAGGACTAGGAATTGATAGTTTTCAACAAACTATCATACAAGTGCGCTATCTGCGCCAAACTGAGATTCACTGAGCGCAAAAAAACTTTTCAGAAGTTAAATGGATGAGAAATTGCGTTTTTTGCTGCAATGACAATTGAGAACAGTTACTAGAAAATGTTTCTATCAAAATTGTCGTACAACGTGGCTATTTGAAAAAAACTAGGGCCAGTTGGGTTTTGCACCTCTGAAATTCACCTGCAGTTACTAGCAAATTTCTGTATCCTAATATAAGTACAAGGTGGTTATTTGAACAAAACTGGGCTGCGCCAAAGTGAAAAACACCTCTGTCAAATATTTACGGATAATAAAAGGTGGGTTTGGAACCTATGAAATACACCTGCAGTTACTAGCAAATTTCTGTAACCTAATATAAGAACAAGGTGAGTCTTTGAACAAAACTGGGCTGCGCCAAAGTGAAAAACACCTATTTAAAAGTTATATGGATAATAAAAGGTTGGTTTTGCACCAATGAAATACAACAGCAGTTACTAGAAAATTTATGTTTCCTAATGTAAGTACAAGGTGGGTCTTTGAACAAAACTGGGCTGCACAAAATAAAAGGTATTATTTCACCTCAGGTGTGAGGTGTGTTGGCCAAAAACTGGTAAAATAAAAAAAAGCCATTTCAATGCAGGTTCAAAACAGAGTCTGGGCTGCAAAATATACACTCTCCTTTCCAAAGCCTGCCTGCCTGTCTGTCTGTGTTCGCCCGCACCCCTCCCCAACCCCGCGGCTGTGCAGCGCTAGATGCTTCTTTAAAAGTCTCTGTCTAACTAACTAAGAGCTGAAATTCTCGATCTACCTATGTTCTAATGTTCACAGCTTAAAGCATAGTTGTCTCTATGAATAAAGAGAACTGTGTCTTTGAGCTGAGCTGAGCTGTATTGAGAGAGATCTCGAACATGTCCTGCTCTAGTGAGAGACATTGAAACACTGATGATGAACAGGAAACGCTGTTCTATGCAAAACGAGGTAATGTGATTTTTCCAGCAAATGACAACCATACGCATCACAGTCATGACATCGCACACCCAGCTCACCCTGATCTATGCTCTAAGCTGATTTGCTGGCCGCCAAAATGTCAGGAAGCGCCAAAAATGGTGTGATAGTAATAGATTATGTGCAGATTCTCACCTAAAATATTGCGTGATCAGAAATTTCCGATCAACATAAAAACCGTGCCGATTTCAACTTTGTCGACTATAATCGCTCATCCCTAATGATAACCTCAAGTGTAAAAAAGATCCATTATGTTTCCTCCATGTATGTCGTGCTGGGGGGTATCCCTATGATTCCTAATATCCCCAAAGCGTTTAACAATTCTTCTTTTTAATTGTCTCACAGTGTTACTAACATTTTGAAGTCTGCAGCCACATATTATCATGTATACCACTCCCGCCAAATTACAGTTGAGAAAATCCTGAATCTGGTATTCCTTACTTATCATGTAACTCACAAAATTTCTTGATTGATTAATGTATGGGCAGAATACACAGTTGTCACATTTAAACATTCCTACTGGTTTACAATCCAGCCAAGTGCCTCTTCTCTTTGGACTAGTTTAATGGCTGTGAGCTAGCCTGTTGAGAGATCGTCCCGTCCTATAAGTCACTAGTGGAGATCTATCAGAACTTCCTTTAAATTCAGCTCACATTGTAAAATATCCCAGTGTCTACGTAGAATGTTTATTCTTTCTACTGATGAATTGTTGTATGCTCCAAAAATTCTAAATGTATAATTTTCCCCATTCTTCTTGTCACCTCGATTTTTGGTTCACAATAACAATGTCTTGTTGCTATTGAGGGCATGATTAAATACAGGTTGTAGTACAGATAAGGAA
This sequence comes from Phyllomedusa bahiana, assembly GCA_025379985.1. Lineage (NCBI taxonomy): Eukaryota > Metazoa > Chordata > Amphibia > Anura > Hylidae > Phyllomedusa > Phyllomedusa bahiana. The sequence goes on from JAODAL010012352.1 coordinate 17,094, forward strand.
TATCCTCGTTCTATAAATCTCTTGTTGAGTTGTTTTGGTTGGTTGTAAAATCCCTCAATTTGAGAACAAATTTGCCGTATTCTCAGATATTGACCCTTTGGTATTCCCCATTTTTGGCTATTGAAATGGTGGCTTTCCCATCCGAGAAGATTATTTGTTGACATGGATTTGTGAAAGGTGCTAGTCTGAAGATAACCAAATGCATCCTTTCTGATCTTTAAATTTAAAAAGGATATTTCATCATCATCAATTTCACTTGAGAAATGTAGAAGAATGTGATTATCATTGAGGGATACAACACAGTCCTTAGATGATTGTGTTGATCCTTACCATAGAATAAGAACTTCATAAATGTGATGTCTGCAATAGAGGATGTTAAATGTAAACTCATTTTCCTCATCTCCGAACACCAGAGTCTCCTTCCACCAGCCCCAAAATAGATTTGCATCTGTAGGAGCACAAGGACTCCCCATTGCAGTACCCCTGAGCTGGTGGTAGAGTCTAGGACCGGAGAGGAAAAAAATATGGATCAAGGTATATTCTAATAATCTAAATAATCTAAGGACAAAGATTTTTTGTGTTGGACTCCTCTGGTATTTAGAAAAAATTCAGTAGCTTTTAGGCCTAACTCATGTGGAATGCTCCTATACAGAGGTTCCACATCGATGGATGCAAGTTTTACAGCCAAATCCATGGTCAACCCTTACAGTTTCTTTAGAAGGTCAGAGGTATCTCTAATATATGAGGGTAGGGCTACCACAACACGGCACACCATTTTAATAGTTTTCAGCACCTTTCTGCACTTTTGGCGGATATCTAACCATTGCAGAGTACAGAAAAGTGTTATATATATTTCACTGTATTGCGTTCTGAATGCCATTTTCAGCTCACTCTCTATTCTGTACAGATTGCTCTCTGTCTGCTTGCTTGCATGCAGGCACAAGTTTTGTTTAATAGCAATTTTAGACAGGAAAAGCTGCTATTTAGATTAGTTAGGTAGTTATTTCAGGAGAGGGGGGGAGAAAGCTTAGGGAATCAATACTTAGTTAGATAGCATTCTCCTCTCCATAGACAGCAATAGTTAGGGAGTTTGGTATTGCTGGCTGCATCTTTCCCACACCCAGAAGCCATTATTTGGCGACGTTTGCAGGCTCACATAATGCCTAACTCTCATATACATGGATATATATTATACAGAGTGCTTGGATTTGCTAAATCATACTCAGTGCCCAAGAGTTCAGTTTTTGCAGAATTGGGGGTGAAATTATTTTATAACACACCGTCTCCAACTCTCCTATACAAAGAAATATATTTTAAATATTGGTTGGTGAAAATTATACTGAGTGGAAAAAAGTTCATTTTTGGCAGTTTTGGGGGATAAATACCTTTCAGATACTCTGCGTGTTATTATCATACAAATATATATCCAGGAAATAGAGTTCTCTCTGTTGCTAAACCTTACTCAATGCCAAGAAGTGTAATTTTGCCAGATTTTAAATCTTCTCTCCATGACACGTGGAGGTCTGAACAGGTACCAAAAGAGGTAACAAAGGGTAGATTAGATCTGTATTTAGGTTGCCTTGCCGACAGCAGATGGGCTTATTACAGTTTTGATAAAAAATGTACACAATGAATCTCACATTATGGCTAGGTTCACACGGCTTAATTGTGGGACATAATTACGCCCTGCAATTACGCCGTGTGGCCGGGGGCGGGAGCGGGGGGCCGCACTCGCCGGCTTATACTTGCATTCCACGCGCGTATGCGCCGCTGGTAATTCACATGTCACTTATCTCCCCCCTCGGCCTATTCGCCGAGCAGGGAGAGGAGACGTAATCCATAGTTCTCTATGAGAACTGTGGATTACCGTAATGACTGGGACGTTTTCAGCCCGTAATTTGCGCACTCTGGCGCGTAATTACGGACTGAAATACGTCAAGTTTTAAGCCGTGTGAACATGGCCTTACATGTATCTAAAGTAGCAGAAATGATTTTCTAATAATTCCTATGTTTCTTTGATTGTTTTTTAGTGCTAGTAGAGTGCTGCTGATTCTGGATTGTGTTTGTATTTTACTGTCACACCAGTGTGCACCAATGCTCATCTTAAAAAAAAAAAAAAAAATTTTTGGATGTGCAGACCAAACATTGTTTTTCTACATTTTTGTGGCCAAGTATAGGTCTAGGGTTAGAGTGAAAAAATTAAGGGACATCGTGAACCTGAATTGTTTTCACAAATCAGGTCAAACCAGAGCCGCATCAAACAGGGACAGATATGAGCAACATTATCCATGAGTGTCAGAGACGAAAAGACCCCTTTAAGCTATTTTTAGCCTATTCAGTGAGAAAAGTTGGGATTTACTAAACAGCACTAGTTCTTCTCCGTAAACAAACAATGATATAAAATGTGTTGACATCCAGAGCAGAAACTATGGTTTAAATAATTTGTTAAAAGAAAATAATTCATACTAGTGGCATAAATACATTTTTGTAAGTTATAACAAAAGAAACAACCAAAATACCTAACAAGTTACATACAAGACTCATGCAGACAAAATAAAATAAAAAAGCTGCCTACCCATTGTACTATGGAGCTCAGTACTGCAATGGAGTGAATATGGGGAGAAAAATAATCACTCCACTAATTTGTAAAATGCAACAGCAATCCCTTTAATACAGAATTTGGAATACTATTTGCAGTAATGAGAATGTCATGGTCATTCTTATTATTGTAGTTAAGATTCTTATTGATTTTGTGCTGCACTGTGCAGATGGTGATTGGCATTCAGCTAACCAAAAGCGCTTTCTAATTGATGTGTTAGAATGGCCAGGATTATATCTGGTTGCTTGCTGCTGTTGCACGGTGTCTCTAATGTTTATTTCATCGCACAATAGAACCCTTTAAAAATCTGCATTTAATTCATTTTTATTCCAATGGATTGTATGTTTCACCTGGGTCATTTCAGGGCACCTTTATGTTCTAATAATATGGACAGTAATTTCCTTTTTTTACCACATTAAGTGATTCATTCCAAATTATTTCACCTGAAGAATCTGACTGGATTAGGTCGACCTCCAAATAATTGAATTATTAGCCCCATTATGAACATTACACTGTATGACATTATCTTACATACATAATCATACAGTATCCAGATACACCAAAAAATTCACCAATAAATAAGAAACAAAAAATACAACACTGACCAAATATCATATTATCTCCATATATTCACTGAATAAGAATGGGTCCATGCTCGTGGTTTTCCCAGTCTAAATTCGATTATGACAGATCATTTCATGATGCTATTATTTTCTATGGCACGAGAGGGAAAAAATACAAAGCAGTGAAAAAAAGACTCTAAAACACCAATGAAGATGTACCATAATACATATATTCCATCACCAAACATTACCAACATCAAAAAGCCAAATAAAACTATACCCATACTATAACCTTTGCATCTTTAATATTCTCTTTTGCAAGCCATGACCCCATCAGCCATGTGCCACTAGACACTAGTCTATTTACTTCAGTTATATCCAGCTTTAAAGTAGGAAGCCATTTTGTACTATTCTGTTGTAGGAAGCCTTTTTACAACTGTGGAAACCTCCTTATTACTTGAAGAACTGACACATTTGAATGAAGAGATTGAGGTCATTGAGCAGCATTCAGGGCATTTGGCAAAATAACCAGGTTTAAAGGAGTTTTCTCATCATGCTGTTTTACAGAGCAACAGCCAGCTTCAGGCTCCCACTTCTTGTTTAGGCTGTGGGTGGGTCTATCAGCAGTGAATGGCATTTTAGCTCTGCTATTCCTAGTTAAGCCTGTTAGAGGGACAGTAGTGATGAAAGTTTCTAAACAAAAGTGCAAAAGGCTACAGGGCACTAAAGGGTTAAAGAAAATAAAAAACATAAACAAGGTCCTTCAGGTTGATAGGAAGCAGATGAAAATGATGTCATTATCCCAGAGAGTGCTCTAGAGCCATTTAGCGGGGAGAGAGTTGGACGGTAACCTGCTAAAGAAAAAATTATCTGAAAAGAACAGTCCTTTATATTAGTCCCGTCATCTTTTCCATCATCGCAAAAGACTCCACACTTTTCCCAGTTCCACAAGTCTGCTGCCTCAAGATAGCCTTTGACTCTGCCGTATCTTTTAAACCTCATATCTAGGTCCTTACCACATCCTGCTGCATCCACCTTAAAACTATTTCCCTATTTCCTTTAAATCTGCAGAAACGATTGTACCTGCCCTCATCTTTTCCAGCCTAGATTGCTGTAACATTCTTCTCTGTGGTCCTCCATCTAACATGCTTGTTTCTCTTCAATCCATACTTGACTCCACTGCCCGGAATTCCTCCACTGTCCTCACTACTTCTCTGCCTCTCCCCTCTGACAATAACCGTACAAACTACTCATTGCCCAGTGAATTAAGTTCAATTTACTAACATGCATACAAGACTCTCCATAACCCATCTCCTCCCATACATCGCTGACTTAATATTCACATACCACATCTCATGTGATTTCCGTTCCTCACAGGACCTTCTTCTCTGCTCTTCTCTTCTCTACTCCTTACACAATCATCTTCAAGATTTCTCCTGTACTTTCTCAACACTCTGGAACTCACTGACACAACACATTAGACTCTCCTCCACCAATGTTTTATTTGGTGCTAATACTATAATTGTTCCAGACTTACTTTATGTTTTTGAACCTCTTTGCTTGTACAGTGCTCTGGAATTGATGGCGATCTGAAATAAATAAAAATTAAATTTGCTGTGGTCCGTTTATAATGTTATGTGAGCTACTGTATATATTTTTTGTTCACTAATGAAAATTGTATGTTGCAGTGACAAATGTTACTTTTACAAAGTGGATTGATTATTGAACTCATATTGTCAAATATTTTACTTAGTTATTTAGTTATATAACCACTTTTATATTAAGTTTTGCTATTAGGCTTTTAATTTAAATAAGGCATAACTTATTATGCTCATTGTAGATGTAGTCTGGAATGCTCAAAAGTTACTTTCTAAGAATTTTAGTGTGGAGAAAGTAGTATAACAATGTTCATTTGGGTCTGTATTATACGAGTCTATTGTTTATAAGATCCGCTGGACTACTGGGCAGCCAAACTGGATGTGTTCGCAACTTGCCGAGTTTGCAGTGGAGTAGCTGTCCTGCCCGGCAGGGAGGGTGGAAGCAGAGCAGGTGTTCAGTGCGGCGGGGTCATCGTTACCCCAAGGAGAACCCGCTTGTCCACGGGAAATGTGGAACGACTGACCTTTGTTAAGATGGATTAGGCATGGATCAGCCAGGATTTCCACACACCAATGCCTTAGGCGTCAGACTACATCAGCCATGTTGCCTCACCCAAACTGTAAGAAATGAGTCTGGGTTCAAACTACCTGCCTCAGCCACTATTCTGATGCCGCCACCCGCCTGATGCCACACATCTGCTGACAGTTTCTCCATCTGCCACCAACCATCTTTACCAGGGACTGGTATTGCCACCCACCTCCACACTCTGTCATTGTGCCCCTCTATGACCTCATGCTGCTGCTGCAGATGCTGCTGCCGTGACATCCAAACTGTGTCATTGTGCCACTCTCTGACCTCATACTGCTGCTGCTGTTGTTGCTGCTGCGGTCACCTCCATACTGTGTCATTGTGCCACTCTCTGACCTCATGCTGTTGCTCCTGCCGCCGTCACCTCCACTCTCTGTCATTGTGCCACTCTGTGGCCTACTCCTGTTTTTGCCACCTCCAGAATGTGATTGTGCCACTGTCTGACCTCATGCTGCTGCTGCCGTGACCTCCACACTGTGTCATTGTGCCATTCTGTGGCCTACTCCTGTTTTTGCCACCTCCAGAATGTCATTGTACCACTGTCTGACCTCATGCTGCTGCTGCAGTGACCTCCACACTGTGTCATTGTGCCACTCTTTGGCCTATTCCTGTTTTTGCCACCTCCAGAATGTCATTGTGCCACTCTCTGACCTCATGCTGCTGTGGCTGCTGCGGTCACCTCCACACTGTGTCACTGATATTGCCACCTGAGCTCTCAGCTTGTTTTTTCCAGCTTTCACTGCAATGACTTTATCAGGCTACATTCCCGCTTGAGTTTTTTGGTCAGTTTTGCCCTCTTAAGTGCCCAGGGAATTTTATAGTGAAGCGATTCTAAGAGCAGCAGCAGTCATGTGCGTGTCATACTAAAACACAACATTGTATGAAGACCAACCCAAGCTCCCTCTGCATATTTAAGCATGGCACAACGTTCTACAGCACCCTGCAGGCTCTGTGCCGCCTGGAAATAGCTGTTTTTTAACGCGATTCGTCCCGAAGTAATTCGGACCGAAACAAATTTTGTCGGAAAATTCTGTGAAGTCACCGAATCTAATTTTTGAGAAATTCGCCCATCTCTATTTATAATGCTTCCAATGGTTACATGACACAACTTACTTAAAAAAAATTTGCATCCAAATTAAATTTCTCACATCCTTCAAACTAAGCAAAGTAGGTTACAGACCTTCCTGAATTGTGATGGAGATTTAATGAAACATCAATGCCAGCTCCTTCTGGTGAGTATTGAAATATGAAACGTATAAAGACTTATTGCTGTTTTCTTTAAAATAATCCAACCACGTTTGGTGAGCTGACACTGCAGTGTTTTTTATTTTCATTTTGGTTTGTGATGGAGGTGGTTACATGCAAATATTTAGAATCTGGTTAGGTAATCAGATGATAAGCTTTATGCATACTTTATACCTAAATCTGAAAAATTACATATTTTAAGTTGTAATGTAAGGGTGAGTATAGCCTAAGTTTTTTTTTTAAGTACATACTGGACAGCACAAACTTCTAAAATGCTCTGTGCTGGCTCCAACTGACTATCACTCCCCTGCGCTTAAGCGCCAGTAAGAGGTGATATGTCACTTCTGTCTCTTGGCACACAATACGTGTCTGGGAAAAAAAAGGCAGGTAATCATAGCTCTCAATGAGAGCTGTGAATTACTATTGTTGCAGGCTGTATTTTGGCTGTATTGCAGCGTAATTACGCCTTGAAATACGGCCCGCAAAGGTGTCTTGTGAACATACCGTTATGACTTTTTTAAAAATAAATTTACAGTATCTTCTTGCATAAATATATTCCTTTTTTTCAAACGGAAGTAGTATTTTTCTCTTTGAGCAACCTGTAGCTTTCTACTCCCTGATAGTTTTAAGAAACCTCTTTAGTCACTAAAACATTAAATTAGTGTGAAACAAGAAATAGAACTGTGTAAAAGGAAAAAAAGAGACAGATGCATATGCTTTAAACTCAACTTAAAGGTGACACTGGAGCATCTACACGGCAAAACAGAATTTCAAGGTAATTATTTTTAGGTTTTTCATCCCCAGTTTTTGAGAGACCTACCTTTTTTTTTTTTCATTAATGTATCTTTATTGGGCATTCAAATGAATGATGCCATTTTGGGTACTTTATACTTATTAATAACCTTCAAGTGTAGTTGCTCACACTGTTATTTATATATATATAGCTAGCATTGTATATAGCATCTTAATACGAAATTAGGATCTTCTTCTGACTCTGGCTTAAAATAAAATGCATGTAGTGTTTTCTAGAAACAGAAGCTATGTCAGAGTTAGCCTTAGTTTTTGTATTCATTCATTTATTTATTATGTTTTTGCTTGGGGATAACTAAACTGTATTTCCACAATTGTTTCTTTGTAATATTTTTCAAAAACCTATATTTTTCCTTATTTTTTTTCACTATGTGAAGCTTATAATACGATAAATGGAGTTTATTTTTTTTACTTTGAAATGTTTCTTTTCTTTTGCAATTTTCTTTTTTTCAGCTTAAAAAGGTATTGAATAAAACAAAATTGTGCAGAACTATAACAAAAGCCATTTGTCTTGATCGGTGACTCTCCGGTCAACAAGAATAGCAGTTACAAACTAATATATATATGCCGTTAACGGTCACAACAATATTTGTTTGCAAACAATGACCCTAAAAACAAAATATGTTCCAAATCTCTCCATTTCCGGAGATAACACCAAACATAAGTGAGTCACCCATTGTAGTAAAGTAGACTTTGTCCAGGGAGACCATTTATGTCCAATCTTAGCTATCTCGTGTGTAGGCACCATAAGACTGGTTTCACAACCATATTGGACATTTACTCTATTTGTGACCTCTCTGACGGGAGGAGTCAAAGGTTGTTTCCAGTGGGTCACTATTGGAAACCTAGCAGCTGTTAAAACATGAAATAGCATCAAATGCAATGAATGCAGGACCTTCTGATAAGTAAGGTCTAGCAAGGCTAAGGCATGAGAAAGAAGGACCCGCCAGCGGAATATCTCTCGTAGCAATTGTTCCACCTCTCTCCAAAAGAGTTGAACAAGCGGGCAGTTTCACCACATATGGAGGAGGGAACCCCTATTGCCACAACGCCTCCAAAATAAGTGAGAGCAACCAAGTATCACATGGGCTAGGCAGGCCGGAGTCAAATACCTACAGAAGAGAATCTTCCAAGAAGCTCCATGTGGTAGGCACATAGAGTGATTAAAAGTGAAATTCACCAATTTAGGACATATGTCTCTGGGAAAGATCTCCCATTTCATGGCGTACCCAGGTTTGATGGAGGGGTCATCCTCATATAATATATGCTAAGCAGCAGATAGACCTTTAAGATGAATGGGCTTGTTCCAGAGCAAGCCATGAAATGGGGTTAATGTTGAGCATACATCTGGCCAATCACACATCTGTCTCGCATGTCTGATTGGACGACACAGACGGAATTGGTGGCGAGCGGTATCATATTTGGAGATGGGCGAATTTCTCAAAAATTCGATTTGCCGAGTTCGCCGAATTTTCTGACAAAAATTAGAGGTCTGCTGGTCCAAAAAGTGGTAAAAAACAATGCTTTTTCAATTCAAGGTCACAGAACACACTGAGATGCACAATATCTCCCTTCCTTTCAAAAGCCTCTCCTCCTGCCAAAAAAGTAAAGACACCCTGTATTTTTGTCCAAATTACCGCACAATCAAGAAGTTAAATTAAGCCTTGTGTATGAAATACTGTACAGAAAAACCAAATTAATTTAGGAGTATAGAGGACAATAAGTTAAAGACACCCTGTATTTTTGTCCAAATTACCGCACAACCAAGAAGTTAAATTAAGCCTTGTGTATGAAATACCATACAGAACAACAGATGTACATGGGACAAAATAAAAAAAAGACACCCTATATTTTAGTGCAAATTAACCCACAATCAAGGGTTTAAATTAAGCCTTGGTTATTAAATACACTACAGAACAACCAGATGTAAATTAGGCATATATGGGACAGAAGTACGCCCACCCTGGACTTTAGGGAGAATATCCCACAAACTACAAGAAAATCATAACAATTGTGCAAATGACACACACTTGTTATGGATTTCTCCCCAGTCGCTGATAAAATGAGTTTGTTTTATAATGAGTGTAATATAGTGCAGCAGCAGATAGATAATAATGCTGCTTGAGTAACAAGTGTGCAAATGACACACTCTTGTAATGCTCTTTTCCCCCAGTCGCTGATAAAATGAGTTTGTTTTATCATTTGTTCAATATAGTGCAGCAGCAGCAGATAGATGCTTATGCCAGAACAGACAGTGAGAATTGTGAGGATTTAAAGGGGTTGTCTCACTATAGGTTTTCAGCCTACCTCAGTGTGTCTGGAATCATAGGATTTTTGAATTCAGGGGCGTGCTTCTTGTCTGCCTCTTCTCCTCCCCATTCCCCCTACCTGCACCTACGTCATCACCCTGGTACTCGCTCCCGATTCTAACTCTCAGTCATTCAGACTTATCATTGGGATCGTGTTCTTTTTAAACTACATGAGAGTTTACTGCCCTATGCCTCCTGCTGAAAGTTGTACCTCATCCACTAACTACAGTGGATGAAAGAAGTAATAAACCTTACTGTGCCCGTCCTAGATCAAGGAAATCCAGAGTAGCAGACAGTACACAGACAGCTCTCCTCCTCCTACTGCAGAAACTTCTTTACAGCAGTGGGACGGTGAGAGGGTTTGCTGCCAGGGTTAACTCTGTGTGTGCATGCCTAAATCTGCTGCTTACTTCTGAATCAGCTGCACTGTGCAGAGAAGTCTTTGAAGCTTTGTGTGCTAATACAGCAGAGCAGGGAGGGATGTAAGTGTTCTTATACCCCCTGCTTAGCATACAAATCTCCATGGACATCTCAAGCAACAACAAACACAAACACTGTTCTGTGTTGTCCTCCCAATCAGAACAGACACAGGGCAGCTTTGAAGTGTGTTACTATAATCACGATGTGTCACTAATACAGTAGAGCAGGAAGGGATATGAACCGTTCACATGCCCCCCTGATCTATTCTATTAGTATAGTCAAAGCTCCACAGACACATCATGATTATAGTAACATACATCACTGCTGTCACATCATACTGACCACAGATCAGCCTCACCTCTGCTCTCCTCAATCTGGGTAGAGAGCAGGAGGGAGCAGGCACACACAGGGTTAATCCAGGCAGCACAGCTAGACAGACACAGAAGCCTGGAGTAGAGCCCTCTCCCTCTCTCCCCTACAGAAGCATCACAAGTGGCCTCATACTGTGAAGTAGGGGCTCTGTGCTCTGACCTGCATTGAGAAGCTGCTGACCTCACCAGCACTGGCAGCCAGTGAGAGAAAAATCAACAGGTCGGTGGCTATAGTGATTTGAGGAGCTGATGCACTCCTGCTACCAGGGATAACTAAAAATCAGTAGGACATTTGTAATGAACATATATTGCAAAGCTACTTGTTTTTTAAAGATCTTTTAATTAAAACCCAATCGTTGTAGCAAGACAACTCCTTTAAGGTGGAGTCCATATTTATAGGGCGGTGACGTCACAGAAGCCCGCCGGTCGCTGATTGGCTTCATGTCTGCACATGTCATTGAGGGTGTTCCTTTCTTCTTCCCAGAGTTCTCTGCCCCATGTAATGCCATGTGTTCGCGGTCATTTTGCCAATAAAAAGACGCTTCGTTCCCGCGAATCCCCCTAAACGTCGGCTTCATGCAGAACTGAAGTTTTCCTGAAATTCTAAATGAATTCCACTTCATTAGAATCGATTCGCCCATCTCTAATCATATTGCTTGACCAGATCCTCAAAAGATTTGAAATGTCCTAGATGATAGAGGTCAACGATCACTTTAATACCAGATGCTATCCATGATGAGATCGGAATTTCTGACGCTATGCTATAAAGAATAGAAAGGGGGCATTTGGACAAGCAAGTGCGGCGTGAGTGAGAGTCAACAAATTAAATTGGGTGGGTTGAGAACCACACAGCATAGCTAGTAAATATTATTTAAATGACCCCTTGGAAATAGTGGAGTTTTTAATATTCAACCAGTGTTGTGTGTCTGGGGAATTCCGAAACAGAGATAAGGGTTCCAAAACAGAAGCCATGTTTTAGCGTAAGAGGTTCAGGATAGAGAAACCGCCATGACACGTTTTCCTATAAAGAAAGTGCTCCTGAAATCTGGGTTTCTTTGAGCCTCATATTAATTTAAGCATCTGATTTTGGATTTTACTTAGGTGTATTTTGGGAAAAAGGAAGGGCAAGGATTTTGACACATACAAGAATCTGGGCAGAAGTACCATTTTTTGTTAGATTAATGCGGGCTAGACAAGATAACGACATTTGTGAAAGTCTACTGATTTCTTCAGTTATGACACTGCCAATTTCAGTAGTATTTTTTTCTATGGTGGTTTCAATAGTGGAGTAGATCTTGATTCCTAAGTATGGGACAAATTCTGGGGTCTATATGGGGGAGCTGTGATTTAAGGGATGAATGTTATGTTCAATTTATAGTAAGAAATCCAGGCATATTGCTCTATCAAATCCAAAACCGCTGGGATAGATCTCTCAGGATGTTGACACATGATTAAGATGTTGTCCATATACAAGCTAACTTTATGTGTGTTTTTATTGATTGTGACACCCTGAATCTGAGAAGATCTCTGAATATGTTCTGCTAAGGGTTCTATGCAGAGGTCATATATTAGGGGTGACAGTGGGCACCCTTGTCTCATACCATTAGAAATATTGATTTTTTCTGATAAGAACCCAGAAGCATAAACCCTAGCCGACGGGCGGGAGTATAAAGACATGACAGTCCTGAAGATTGGTCCCCCACAACTGAATTTCAGCAATACTGCTTTTATATATTCCCAGTTGATTTATCAAAAGCTTTCTCCCCGTCTATGGACAAAAGACAAAAAGGCATCTTTTGTGTCCTTGCTAACTGTAAGACATTTTAAACGTGAAGTACTCCATCCCTTGCTTGCCGTTCCCTTGATGAATCTCGCTTGGTCCATATTGATCAAGTGAGAAAGAACATCGTTAATTCTATTCGCTAATATTTTTGAACATTGTAACGGCTAGGTAGTGGATCCACTGGACCACCACAAGCAATGGCAACAACCGCGCCAGGGAGCGGAGTCTAAGTAGGTCCCGGTTTTCACCAGAGCTTGTGTTGGCGGCCGAGGTGCAGCGAGGTAAAGAATCGTAAGCCAAGAATCATAGTCGTGGGCAGGCAGGAAGGTCAGGGCAGGCGGCAGAGGTTCGGAGTCGAGAAACGTAGCAAGAGGTCTGGTACACGGTAAGGCAAGAACACACTAAAAGATCGCTTTTTCTAGGGCATGAGACAACATATATCCAGCAAGGAATGGCCATGGAGCGAAACCATAAATAGGGGAAGCGCCCGGCAATTAGCCAAATACCGGGGCGCTGGCCCTTTAAATTTGCAAGAACGAGCGCGTGCCCTAGGGAGTGAGCGCGCACGGCTCGGCCGGCAGAGGGCGCGGACGTGTCAGGAACGAGGTCAGGTGAGTCTCCTGGGCGAGAGGACCCACAGCCCGTCCCGCGGCCAGCGGCGCCACCCGACCCCTGCAGGCACCCTCAGGCAGTCATTAGGAATCCAGAGAGATGGAGGTAGGTAGTGCTTGTAGGACACTGGGGTCAGTTGCCGAATTACTCTGAAAGGTCCCAGAAACCGCGGACCAAACTTATAGCTGGGGATCTTGAGGCGTATGTATTTGAAAGAGAGCCACACTTTATCCCATGGGAGGAACCTTGGGGAAGATCTCCTCCTCTTGTCAGCTTGGGTCTTTATGCGGGCTGAAGCCTGGAGTAAGGCATGTCGGGTCTCTCGCCAAATGACCCCAATATCCCGAACCTGGTTGTCCATGGCGGGAACCTCGGAGGCAGAAGCCAAAGGGAGGGGGGGCGTGGATGACGACCATAAACCACAAGGAATGGGGAACGGCCAGTCGAGTCGGAGTCCCGATGGTTATACGAGAACTCGGCCCATGGAAGCAGTTCGGACCAGTTGTCCTGGTGTCCAAACACAAAGTGCTGTAGATATTCCCCCAAGATCTGATTTACCCTCTCCACCTGCCCATTTGTCTGCGGATGGTACGCTGATGAGTCTAGATTGATTTGAAAGCGGGAACATAGGGCATGCCAAAACTTAGAGACAAATTGGACGCCTCGAAAGGAAAGAACAAAATCCTTGACATCTTGGAGCAGAGTTGGCCACCAGTAGTGTCGCGAGATAAGGGCATAGCATTTCCGTATCCCGGGGTGGCCGGCCAGAAGAGATCTATGCCCCCAACCCAGAATTCTCCTCCTGAGTGCGGGTGGCACGTAGGTTTTGCCCGAGGAATGCTACGGTGATCCCAGGAGCCACTAGAACCAGCGTTCAGGGCCAAGGATGTGCTGAGGACACTGGTTCTTCTCTGGTAAGGTCAGAAGCACGGAGAGGGGTCGTCCACTTGACATTTTTCTCGGCCGGTCAGAAGTGGGGATCCTTGGAAAATCAAACCGGTGAGGAAAAAAGACACCTCACTCCACAGATGTCGCTCACTCCTCCAGGGCCAATTTTATGGCCAACAGTGCCCGATCTCCAAGGGCATTAATTTCGTTCTGCTGAGTGAGAAGGTCTTAGAAAAAATAACACAGCTTGTTGATCAGTTTTGCCTTTTAGGGCCTTCTGGGTCAGGACCGCCCCTGGCTCTACGGAAGAGGCATTCAACCTATAGGCTGAAGGGTTTTCTCGGATCCGGACCCACCAAGATCAGTGTGAGGAAAAGGCTGTCTTCAGTTGGAGATTGCTTCCTCGGCAGATGGAGGCCAACATTTCGATTGCGTTTCTTCTTCGGTGTGAGAGCACGAGTGGGAGCCACCCGCCAATGTAGAGAAATGGGAATGAATTGCGGTAGTTTGTTGGCGATTCCGTGAGGTTGTATCGCCCCGAAGACCGACAGGTCATGGCCACTGTGGATCGCAGAGAGTTTAGCTGGGTCCATCTGCAGGACCCCATATTGGAGGACTTTGTACCCAAAGGTAAGGAAGGCTGGCCTGGTGGAACCGACACTTCTACCTGCTTGGCATATAGTCGATTGTTCCGCAGACGTGCAGAACCTGGAATACTTGTACCGATGAGTCTGTATGTCAGGGGAAAAAAATCAGGATATCGCCTCATCCAGTATACTATGACGCAGGTGTACAGCAAGTCCCTATGAATATGTCATTGTCGAAAACTCCTAAAAATAGGCTGGGGCGCTGCATAGCCAAAGGGCACCAAGAATACTCAAAATGCCCCATAACGCGTGTTGATGCGTTTTCCACTAGTCCCCCTTCGACTTCTGATGAGGTTATAGGACTCAACGTAGTCTAATTTGGTAAACACCTTGGCTCCAGGAAGGACGATCACAGAGCTCTGATTATCAGGGGGTAGAGGGTAGCGATTCTCCACCGTGATCTTGTTTAGCCCTCTGTATCATTCTGGACGAAGAGAACGTCATTTTTCGGACGAAGAAGATTTCAAGCAACGGCTGGAGGAGGAGGAATTCGTATGAATAAACAGTTCAGTAAAGTCTCCTGAATGTCGGCTGTCCATGTCTGAGTTCGGCCAGACTGTGGGTAGAGCCTACCTTGGAGGGTGATTCTGGGGATGGAGGTCTATGACAGGTCATACGGCCGATGGGCGGTAGCTTTCAGCCTGTTTCTCTTTGAGAATACATCTCCAAAAATCATGGTACTCGCTGGGCAGACTTTTTAGGGCTTGACGGACTACTGGGGAGAGAGATGGACACCGGGCATGGTGGCCAGCAATCAGAGGTCTGGCACTCCGATCCCCAACGCAGGACTTCGTCTGTCTTCCAATCAGCGTGAGGGGCGAGGACGTTGCAGCCAGGGTTTAGCCCCAACAGAAAAAATCGCCGAAGAAGCGCGAGCAGGACCATGGAAAGGAGATTTCTCGGGAGTGTAGGACTTCCTACACGGAGGGTCCTGGCGGGTATGAACTGATGGAAATCGCTAAGAAGTCCCCACTGCAGAAGAAGATAAAGCACGGCTCCTCCAGGACGAATCACTGGCACGCAGATCGCGAGACACCAGGATGGCATGGATGAAGTTCACGGCGAGCCGGAGTCAGGAAGGCAGGAACCGATAGAGGTAGGCCAGCATCTGTCGCATTACACCAATGGCAGCATCCAGTCGTTGGAGAGGAAGACTGAGCACTAGGACGCCTTCCTTCGGCACCTACGGGCGAGCGTTTCCCGAACGCTGAGGAACGATGCGGAACAATCATACGGAAAATGGTCAGAACGGGCGCTGTAGAAGATGCAAAGGTTCTCCATTCCGGCGGCGGGACAGCTATTTAATTGACAAGTTGTGCCCCAGTTCCTACCTGCTTGGGGTTCTTGGGTGGAAACTGTGGAGGAGGCAAGTGGAGTTTTCTGGAAACACAGGAGCTAGGACGAGATAGACGGCGAGGTTGTTTGCCGAGTCAAGCTCCTGGCGGAGCTCACTGCTGACTCTCGTGAAACGCCATCTATGCGAGTGGCCAGATGGGATAATGTATTGTCCAAAGAAGATAGGGAGATCTCTAGGCTGCAAGTGCGTCCGTTACTCTGCTCGACAGGCCCTTCCTGAATGTGGCGCAAGAGTAGCAGGGTCATTCCACAGACTGTAGGAGGTTAGGGGGCGGCTTTGGACCGCATAATCTCCTACGGGAGGAGTCCCCCTGCATAATGTTCATAGCGGCGTTTCCGCAGAAGACGCTCGCGCAGCCTGGGAATACACTGCGGAATTCATTGAGGAACAACCCTGTAGGTCCTGCGGTCACAGGTCATCCAGGTCCCAAAAGAGGTGTCGCCCAGGCCAGGGCTTTTCCGGATAGATGGATCACTACGAACGTACCTTCGACCTTTCTGTGGGGTAATGGTCGGCCATCAGCTCTTGTGCATGAGGACTGCATGTTAATCCTTTGCAAAAGATTTGAGTCCCGTCGAAAACTTGGGAAGGTAGAGGAAGGCCGAAGCCTTCGGGGCCACGGTTGCACGGGACGGCAGGGGTAAAGGAATCACGCGCGTAAGAGGCAGGTTGGCTGTGCTGGACACAGGAGTTGACGCATCATGGCGGACAAGCTGGACTCATTGCTTTGCTTGTTGCGCGATCTGCTGCGATGTTGGGCATAACAATGGTCGTAAGATCCGCAAGACTTGGCAGGGGAATCTTGGGCGGATCCATGGCTGGACTCTAAACTGTAATCGGTTAGGAAGTGAATCACTGGACTCCACGCATTCGATGACAACAACCGCACCAGGGAGCGGAGTTAAGTAGGTCGCGGTTTTCACCAGAGCCCGCAAAGCGGGATGGACTAGCTGCGGCGGGATTCTACCAGAGTCACTATCCCTGACGCGGCGGCTTGCGGGGTGGCGAGGATGCAGCGAGGTTCAGAATCGTAAGCCAAGAGTCGTGTCGTGGGCAGGCAGGGCAAGGTTCCTGGCAGCAGGCAGAGGTTCGAGAGTCGAGAACGTAGCAAGATGATCTGGTACAAGGTAAGGCAAGAACAACTTAGACGCTTTTTCTAGGGCACGAGGGAAACTTAGATCACAGCAAGGAATTGACCGAGTAGGCGGATCCATTTAATAGGGGAGACGCCCGGCAATTAGCCATTTAAGGAGGGTGCTGGCCTTTTAAATTTAAAAAGAAGCGCACGCCCTACAGAGCGGGGCGCGCGTTGCCTCAGACGGCAGAGGGCGCGGACGTGTCAGGGAACGAGGTCAGGTGAGTCCCCTGGGACGAGTGGACCACAGACCTTCTGCGGCCAGCGGCGGCCATCCCGACCCCAGCAGCAAACGGGGGGGGGGCTGCCTAGGGTACGCCAGGCCAGCGTGGGCGAGGAGCGGGACCTCCAACTACATAGGTAGTATACCATGTTCACCGTAAATAAGACATAGGAATTTTTCGTTATGAGAATTCAGAGTTTTTCACTGCTATGTGTTTTTGTGATGAAATTCATTACAGTATATTTATACATTGTTGATGTTGTTTAGCCTAATAAAGCGTGAAGTATTGTTCATTGAAAAAAAAACATCCTAAATTGAGTCTTAGCTCGTCATTAGGAGCCAAACATTAATATAAGAAATGTCTTGTTTTTCGGCGAAAACAGGGTATGTACAAAATACCAGTGATAAATATGCTAAATAGCTAAATAAGTAAGGTGGTTTCCATATTGGATAGTGTAGATAATAGCCGCTTATAAATCTCATCCCGACGAGTTTCACGTTCAGGCTTCTTCAGTGGATGAACACAGAGTGGCTTGTTGGTCGTATTAACAGTAGGTAAACTCCTGACATCAGGAGATAACTATTCTAATTGTTTGTGAATTAATCGGCGTATGCGCCACAATCCTTGGAATGGAACAGGGACTATTACCCATTTCCGGCAGTCAAGCCAAGTCGGCATGCAACGGATGTGCGCAATTCCGGTCTTGCGCACGAGGCACAAAAGAGACGTTGGATGAGGAAAGGAACCGGCGACGAAGACGGCTGAAGACGCAAGCACACACTTGGGAAGAAACACCTCTTCTTACAGATGAAAGTCGGCTGTTATATAATTGAAATATTAAAAACTAAGCGTGGGAAAAATGAAGTGTGAAAGTAAAATATCTATTTGAGTGAAAATGTGTAAGTGTTGAATAATAATGAGCATCAATAAAAAAATAATAAATAGAGAATATGCACATAATCAGTTCATAAATAAACAAAACACACACACACACACATTATATATAAGTTATAGTATTATATATCTATTATATACATACATATATATATATATATATATAATACAATCATAATTAATACCCATGATATATACATAGACACATTATTATACAAAACTTTACTAAAAATATATTGAAAAAATCAATGAAGGTATTACAAGAGTAAGAATATACAATCACATATATGTGATGGTGAAGTGACCATTTTTTTGATATAAATATAATTAGTACAATCTTATCTTATAACATGTGTGACAATCAAAATACGAATGTGATGAAAGAAAATAAAATTTATGAGAAAAATTGGTTTCTTAATCTTGTTGCCGACAATACTTTTAAATCAATTCGTGTTATTAGATGGACAATGTCAGAGGTGACCCATGCAAGAATAGTTCATAAACTATATCCATTCAGGAGTGTTCACATATCTGAATAGAATATCAAAAAATAAAAAATGCTAAGATTATAGGATAAAACCTGTTTTTATGCTATTGGGTTGTGCTCAGAAGAAATTGCAAATGATTACCTTTCTCTAATATTAATCAGGATACCTGCATAATTTACTGGTAAAACCAAGAACTGGTCTCCATTTCAGGCAGGGACTTACCGGGAATTCATATCGCCCCAAAGCAAGATTGACCGGGTTCCCCACCACCTTAGACATATACTAAAACAGCTGCATGGTGATCAATCATTAAAAAGTATAAAATATTATCACACTATATCAGGGATCCCCTACGTACTTGTGCCGGAGAGCAAAAGGCAGCCAAGTACTGTTTTCCTATATATGGGAACAATGTTCCTTTATCTGACGTGGAGCCTCTCGGCCTCTATGGCCTAGCAGTCGCTATGTCTATAGTATGGTCCAAGATTTCAGGTAGTTTTGTGGTCCCTTAGACAAGAGGAAATTAAGCAGTTTTAAATGGGGCAGGAGGATACAGTGTGCGCACTTAATTTAACTTGGACTGTGAACATATAACGACTTTATGTGTCACTGCTCTTTGATCACAACATAAACCATTGAATAAGTATTGAAGTCTACATAAATTCTGAGCAATATTGTTGTTGTAGTGGTATCTTGCAGGTTTTTTTTTTTTTGCAAAGTTGGGTGGCTTCCAATATTACCTGTGTTATGTGCATCTGAACTCGATTAGAGAAGATCAGATCAGATGAGTTCGAACAGTCCTATGGTGGAATTTTTAGTTATATCATAGTTTTATAGTTTGTACGGTTAAAAAAAACACATGTTCATCAAGTTCAGTCGAGAATGAGGAAAGTTGTTAGTAAAAGGTGGCAACAGCCGGAAGGTGTATTTATCCGGACAGGGTTCTTGCTTGACACTTTAGGAGTCCAGACAGATGCCACAAAGGTAAGGAGCCTTGGGAATACAAAGGCCAAGTTAGATAGGTTGTCGACCGTATAGACCTGTCTACATAGTGTTTGTGTGCTAGTATAGCTTCCAGCCATTCCGGTGTTGGCTTTCTTTGGGAGGTGAGTATAGGCAGGGTGGGTGCTACTCACCAATGTTTCCTACTCAGGTTTTTATATTAAGCCATATATATAAGCAAGCGGGTAGCTGACTAGGGGGCTACAACCCCAGCTACCATTCAAGTCTTAGGAGGAGAATGTGGAAACCAGCAGGGATACTTACAAGGTGGTAGTAAGTGTTACTCTGTTTGTTAGAGTCAGACGAGCAGGCTTTTGTTTTGGTTGTAGTTGTTTGCATGCCTTGCACTTGCTTTGTGTTTGCTGCCTTAATAAAATTACGAGGCCCTGTATTTTAACCTGAAGATCTTGCTCTGTCTTGCCCGAAGATAAACATCTGTTCACGATCCCAGAGGCCACTAAGTTCACAAGGTTTATTAGGTCAGCTTTAAGAACTTGTTTCCCTACATTGGTCTAGAATATGGAACCTCCTTAATACGATGAACCAATCAAAAGGAATATTTTCCTTCAACACCCCCAAATTGTGTCAGACTGGAACAGTACCTTTACAAGAATTAGTATTTCTACATATGTGTTAGTGATATTTGTAATTGTCTAATGACGGCTTCACAACATACGGTCATGGTTGCTTGTTGGTCAAAGGATTTCTGTGCAAGTCACACCCCCAAATGATTGTATTCCAGGTCTTGTCTATGGGTTATTACACGGCATATTGTGGTGCGTACTGTACATGCACAATAGACAGAGTGTTTTAGAAGTACGTGTTGGCCAGGGCATACTTCCTAAAACACTGACAGCGGCTTCCATTTCACTTTCATCTCCCCAGCGCTTAACCGCGAGGAAGAAGGACGTTTCAATTGTTTTCCTGACGCAGTATAGTTGGGAAAATGTCGGAGTATTCATAGCTCTCATTGAGAGCTATGTATTACCGTTAAATTGCGGGGGGTATTGCAAGTGCAATTACCCACCAAATTACTCCCTGCAATTACGCCCGTGTGAACATTACCCTTAGCTTTCTTGTAGCCTACATCTGTTCTTGCTGTGATTGCTTGGAGGGCAGCAATTTCACAGATTCATAGTTCTTATTCATAGAAGGAAGGCTTTTCTCTTTGGATATTGATTGTTTCTTTCTCTCCGATAGATGGGAGTTTGCACCCTTGTTAAGGAGGTTTTACATGAAATGCATTTTTTGTGTTTAGTAACAGTGTATATAATAAAGTTATCGTTAATTTTTACACAGCACAGTATTTAAACAAAAGTTGCAACAGGAAAAGCTATGTTATTAAGCAGGCCCGGACTTGAGAACCTGTCCGACCGGGCAGATGCCGGCGGGGACGCCGGAGCCGGGACACATGTGCCGGACTGAACGCACCTTCTGGCACTTTGATGCAGCTTGCCGGGCCACTGCAGAGGGCCCCACCGCGACCACATGCTGGGATGTCAGCAGTGGCCAGCCGCAGACATACAAGTAAGGAGGCGGGCTTGCGACTGCGGCCACTACACAGGCCGCCGCCGCAGCTGAGCAGGGATGCTCGATGCAGCAGCCACCCAGCAAGCGCTGTTTAGAGTGGGTGTGCGGAATACAGAGGGCTCCGGCGCAAAACTGAGGGCTAGACGCATTGAGCGGCGAGTTCCCTGCAAGTTAGATACAATATTATCTTTGAGTCTTGAGTGCTGCGGCCACTACTGGAGGGGCCGCTGGCTGCACGCCCACATCTGAGGGCGCAGTGTAGCGGGATGGCTCCGCAGCGGGCCGCAGCTCGTCTGTGCAGGCTGGCTGATGAGCTCACAGTTGAGGAGGGCGGGCAGGAGGCGCACGCAGGGAGGGGGGGGAACGTGGAGGCAGCTAACTCACAGTGAGCAATAGAGTCGCTCACTGGATCCACCTCCAAGGTCCTGCAGCCACGCTGTACGTTGCCTCTCCAGGAAGCGGCCTCCTGCAGATTTCACCCCAATAGTAGTATATGGTAACTTCATCACTTGGCCCTTGCCACTTGTCTGCCTGGTATAGGAAGGCAAGGCCCAAGGGAAGTAGGGTACATAGCTACCAACCTCTCTTGAGGCCTTGTTATTCTATGTACCTCCTGGTGCCCACCTACGTATCTCTCCTTGTTGCCTGCCGAAGCCTTACCTACATACCTCCCTTGGTGCCCTGTATACTATGTACCTCCCTTGGTGCCTGTATACCATAATGTTCCCTCGTGGTGCTCTGGCCGCCCACATACGTACCTCCTTAGTGCCTGTCTTCCCACCTTCGTACCTCCCTTGGTGCCTGTCTACTATGTACTCCCTTGGTGCGCACACGCCCGCTACGTACCTCCTTGGTGCCTGTCTTCCCACCTCGTACCTCCCTGATGCCTGTATTCCCACCTACGTACCTCCTTGGTGCCTGTCTACCTTTGTACCTCCTTGGTGACTGCACAACATAGTTACCTCCCTTGGTTGCCTGTCCTTCCCACCTAACGTTAACCTCCCATGATGCCTGGCTTCCTCACCTGACGTACTCCCTTGTGCCAGTCTACAATGTACCTCCCTTGGGGTCTGCCATCCACCTACGTGACCTCCTAGGTGCCTGTCATTCCCACCTACGTACACTCTATGGTACCTGCCCTGACCCCCCGCCTACATTTCCTCGCCTTGGTACCTGCCTGCCCGCTTACATTACCTCCCTCGGTGGTCTGACGCCCGCATGCTTACCTCCCTTGGTGCTGTCTGCCCGCCTACGTACACCTCACTTGGTGCTGCCTGCCTTGCCCGCCTACGTACCTCCTTGGGAAATGCCTTGCCAGCCTATCGTACTCCGTGGTACTGCCCGCCACCGTGAGTACCTGTCTTGGTACCTTGCCAACCCGAACTATGTACCTCTTTGGTTGCCTGTATAACTTACGTACCATACCTTGGTACCTGCCCACCCGCTACGTACTCCTTGGTGTGTCTGGGCCTATGTTCTCTTGGTGCCTGCCGCCCGCCTACGTACCTTCCTTGGTACCTGTGGCCCGTCGGCCTACGTACCTCCCTTGGTGCCTGCCCGCCCGCCCTTTGTGGGATGGTGCGACCTGTGTGCAGGGCTTGCTTTTGAGTCCCAGCCGGCCATGTTATTAGTATCATTTTTAACACATCGATCCCCCCCAAAAAAATTTTAAAAGTTAAATTGATAAGTTATAGGAAGTTTATAGATACTAACTCTCCCCTCACGCAAACATGACTCTCAACACACATGCTTGACTGTAGGAAAGACACATTGTCTTTGAAATCCTCCCCTCTCATGCTCTAAGCTATCTGAAACAACAAGTTTTTATTGATTCTCATCAGACCACAGGAAATGGTTCTGTAACCATATCCTTAGTCTGTTGTCTTCCGCAAACTGTTTTCAGGATTTCTAATGCAGCATCTTTGAAGAGGCTTCCTTTGGAATGACAGCCATGCAGACTAATTTGATGCAGTGGGCAGAGATGGTCTGAGCATGACAGGCTAACCCCAACTTTTTAACTCTGCAGCAATGCTGGCAAGCAGTTATATGTTTATAGAATATGACGCTGAGTACAGCACCTTCAACTTACTTTAGTTAACCATAGAAGGCTCCGTTGTTCCAAGTTTGAAATCTGGTGCTGTTTAACAGCTGTATACGTCTTGGCACGTGCTGCAGCTCAGTTTCAGACTAGTACTCTTTGGTGCTATCTACCTATGTAATCCCGTTGGTATTGCCCTCCCGCCTAGTACCTCCTTGGTGCCTGTCTGCCTATGTACCTCCCTTGGTGCATGCCCGCCCTCCTGCCATCGTACTTTCCTTCGGTACCTGGCCCGGCGGCCTACGTACCTTCCCTTGGTGCTGCTCCCGCCTTTGTGGGTGGTGGGACTGTGTGCCAGGGCTACTTTTGGTGTCCAGTCCGGCAAACTGTATTAAGTTTCATTTTTAACACAGCGTTCCCACAAAAATTTTTTTAAAAGTTAAGTGATAGTTATAGGTACGTTATAGATACACTCAACTCTACCCTCACCCGCAAACCACTGGACATCCTCATCCACCATGCTTTGACTGTAGGAAAGGACACACTTGTCTGAACTCCTCCCCCTCTCTTTGCTCTAAGCTATCTGAACAAATAAGTTTTATTGATCTCATCAGACCACAGGGACATGGTTCCCAGTATCATATCCTTAGTCTGCTTGGTCTTTCAGCCAAATGTTTCAGGATTTCTATGCATCATCTTTTGTAGAAGAGGCTTCCTTCAGGGGTTGTCAGCCATGCAGATAATTTGTATGCAGTGTGCAGAGCATTGGTCTGACGCACTGACAGGGCTTAACCCCAACTATTTTAACCTCTGCAGCTATGCTGGCAGCAGTTATATGTATGTCTTATAGATATTTGACGCTGGTATATGAACTCCATACGTCTCTTGGTCAACCATAGCAAGGCCTGTTCAAGTAGAACTGTGCTGTTAACGCTGTATAGTCTGGCCACCGTGCTGCAGATCTGTGTCAGGGTGTTGGCAATCTTTCTTATAGCCTAGGCATCTTTATGTAGAGCAACGATTCTTTTTTTCAGATATCAGACGTTCTTTGACTTGAGGGCCATGTTGAACTTCCAATTGACCAGTGTGAGAGTGTAAGTGCGACAACACACACTTAACTAACACACCTGCTTCAATTCACTGACCATTGAGTACTGACAATTTGGAAGGAATATGGAAATTGGGGCATTTGTCATTTTCAATTTGGGTTGTACTCACTGTTGTGCCAGTGGTTCAGACTAATGATGGCTGTGTGATGAGTTACTTAGATAGAGAGCAAACCAAAATTGTACACTGTTATACAAGCTGTTCACTCACTACTTTTACATTGTTTTAAGGTACCCATATCTTCAGTGTTGTCCATGAAATGATTATAATGACAATGTTACAACATTATGAGGGTGTACAAACTTTTTGTGAGGATGCGTGTATTTTTAAATATTTTAATCAATTTCAGAATTTCGACCTAAAATTTGCTGGCATGTTAAAAGTAGGCGTTGCTTTTAAGCTTGCATAGTGTTGTTTAGAAGCTCCAAAAACAAATGTTGCTGTCCTTGTTTACACCTATTAGACCTCAGCCAATTCGTGAGTCGTTCAAGCATTCCTCATGCTGCTTGCACAGAACTTATCATCTTCCCGCCGCTCCCCCCCCCCCCCCCCCCCCCCCCCCCCCCCCCCCCCCCCCCTCTGGATATTAAAAATGGGATTCTACAGTTAATGGACGTATTCTCCCATCATCCTTTTTTAATGTGTTAACAGGCTCACAATTTGTCATCCAAAAGGCTTATCGCCGACTTCACGCTGCTTTGGCATTGTTTCTACTGCTCTGTCTGATTCTAACCGAAACATCGTGTCCTTGGAGGGAGAGCACGGTTGGTAGAATATACTGGGAAGGGCTTGTTTAAACAAGGTTGAGGTGGCTCTTAATTGTAATTTTTTAATTAAGCATTTATATATTCGGATGTCCGCGTCCATGCAACATTTCTCTGCAGGAAATTAAAATTCTCATTTAGAAGTGATAGAGTACCAGAAAAAATGCTGACTTAAAGCTGTTTTATTAAATGGCTCCAATACCGTTTTCTAGAAACCTGTGCTATTTATTTTTAATGATGTTAAAAATGTCCAAGACCAACCTGAGTCACGCAGATGAGATTTTTTTTGAATATCGCCGGTTACCGGGCATTGATGAAAGCGCCTCATACACTTTCGTACGCTGTAAAAAAAAAAATGGTATCTCACAGTTTTATTGTAGATTTTACTTTTCTGTCATGTTTATTTTCCTGGGATTTGTAAGTGCCAGGATAGTATAGAGGAAAGCCATGATAAGTTAGAAAGAAGAGAATCAAAGTATTTTTTATATGGACTCAGTATATCTAAATCGAAAAATGAAGGCAATTTACAATAAAAACTACCATTATTAGAAAGTATTCCATCGTTTTGTGTTCAAAGCTCCTGTACAAACTAAGACGGACCCACTGGTCCAACCACACCAACACCAGTTTTTTGTCTATATTGCGCTAACACCGCTTTTGACGCCATATTTTGGATGTAAATGAACTGTATACACCAAAAACTAGGCGCAGGGGCCGGGACAGGCATTTGGTGCCTAGGCGAGAACTGCAATGGGCCCCCCCCACCTCGCTGCCAAAAAAATGCCCCACCGCTCACACTAATTCCTCTCGCCCCTGCGGGGTCCTGTCACTAAGTTTCTGCCGTATCCACATAGCTCCCGTCCTTCCTCCAGGCAGTCGCTGCCAATGAAAAACAGCCCTGACAAATTTGCGTTTTCAAATTGTCCCCTCCATATGACAGTGTTATACCCCTAAAATAACGTCACTATATAATCATCCGATACTGGATGCAATTCTACGGAAGAATGATTTGCTACTAAAAAACACAAAAACCAGGGACCCAAAAACTATTGCTACTTAAGGATCAAATAATCCTGCCCAGACCCTGAACCGAACGCATACCCACCACATTTGATATCCAGCTGTACACAGGCTCTGAAGGCATATATTACGCCATACAGTGACCATATAGCGGTAGATACTAGTTGTATGTAAGGCTCTGCTGGACCATATAGTGATTACAACTGCAGTTACATTTAGTGACTCACCGGAGACATCTATTTCTGATTCAGCGGTCGTTTCACTTTCCCTTTTATTCTCCATCCGGTCAAACCTTCATGCTGATTGCTCACGGCCAATACTCGTCTCTGCGATTTTGGACACAAATATATTAGAATCCTCTCATTTCCAGTAAACTCCTTAATTATAGGTATATAAGTCCCTCAGTTAGGAACAGGTATATAGATATTGCTATCAGTCAGGCTGAGGTATATGTTTATATGTCTCCTCAGTCAGGCAGGGTATATAAGAGATTGTCCCTTAGAAGGTAGGTATATAAATATAGAGGCACTCAGGCTGGTATATAGCTATTGGGGCTCAGGCAGGTTACTTAGCAAGGGGCTCAGGCAGGCGTTTGGGGCTCGGCAGGCGTTTATGGGGGGCCAAAGGAGGAGTATAGGGGCCACACCGCGTATGGGGCCTAGGCAGGCGTATGGGGCCATAGGTGTAACGGGTTGCGCGCGGTCGTTTTTGGGGGTTTTTGGGGGGGTTAAAAAAGGGGGGGGGGGGTTTTGGGGGGGGGGGGGGTTTTGGGGGGGCGGGCCGGGGGGGGGGGGGGGGGGGGGGGGGGGCCCGGGGGGGGGGGGTGGGGGTGCCCCCCCCCCCCCTTTTTTGGGGGTTTTTTTTGGGGTTTGGGGTGGGGGGGGGGGGTGAAAAGGTTTTTGTTTTGCGGGTTTTGGGGGGGGGTTTGGGGGGGGGGGGGGGGGGGGTTTGGGGAAAGGTTTTGGTGGGGGGGGGGGGGGGGGGGTGGGGGGGGGGGTTTGGGGGGTTGTGGGGGGTTTGGGGGGGAGGGGGAGGGGGGGGTTTGGGGGGGGGGGGGGGGGGGGGGGGGGGGGGGGGGGGGGGGGGGGTTTTTGGGGTTGGGGGGGGGGGGGGGGGGGGGGGGGGGGGGTTTTTTGTTTTAACAGGGGGGGGGGGGGGGTTTTGGTGTGGGGGGTTTTGGGGTTTGGGGGGTTTGGGGGGGGGGGGTTTTTGGGGGGGGGGGGGGGGTTTTTTTGGGGGGGGGGGGGTTTTGGGGGGGGGGGGGGGGGTGGGGGGAGGGGTTGGGGGGGGGGGGGGGGGGGGGGGCGGGGGGGGGGGAAGGGGGTTTTTTGGGGGGGGGGGGGGGGGGGGGGCCCCGGGGTTTTTTGGGGGGGGGGCGGGGGGGGGGGGGGGGGGGGGGGGGTGGGGGGGGGGGGGTTTTGTGGGGGGGGGGGGGGGGGGGGGGGGGGGGGGGGGGGGGGGGGGGGCCCCCGGGGGGGGGGGTTGGGGGGGTGGGGGGGGGGGGGGGGGGGGGGTGGGGGGGGGGGTGGGGGGGGGGGGGGGGTGGGTTTTTTTTTGGGGTGGGGTTTTTGGGGGGGGTTTTTTTTTGGCCCCCCTGGGGGCGGCCCCCGGTTTTGGAAAAAGCTTTGGGAAAAGTTTTGTTCCGGTTTGCCCTTTCCGCCCCCGCCCTTCAAACCTTTCGCCGCCCCCCCCGCCCTTTCGCCCCCACGCCGCCCTTTCCCCCTTTCCCTCCACCCCCTTTTCCCCCTCGTTTTTTTGTTTTTTTTTGACCTCGCGCCCCCCGGCTGCCCCCCCGGGAAGGGCAGGGGGGGGAAAGATTTCCCGGAAAATTTTCCCGTTTCGGGGGGTTTTTTTGGGGGCCGGGGGCTTTAACGTTCCGGGGGGTTATACCCGCCTCCCGGGTTGGCCCCCGGGTTTTCACTCCAATTCCGGGTTCGAAGTTTTCCGCCATGGACCCCCACCCCGGTCCCCTTCCGGCACCGGGATTTTAAGGGTTTTGCCCCGCCCCCTTCCCCCAAGGCGCAGGGGCAAACTTTTCCTTAAGCCACCCCGATCCCCGCGCCTTGGCCCCCGGGGGCTCCTTAATTCGTTCCCTTTGGCCCCCGTCCCCCGCCCCGGTCCCCTACCCACCGTTTCCGGGGATCCCAAGTCGCCATTTTTTTCTTCCCGGGCCATCACGGGATAGGCGGGTTTTCCCCCGGGAAGGAAATGGCCCCTGGGGCTCTTTCCGGGGGCCCCTTGGGGGGAAACCCCCCTCGGGCAGGCGCCGTTCGGGCCCTACAGATTTCCCTTTTGGGAACCGGGCCGTTTTTTGGGGGCGGTTCCTCTGCGAGTCCCCCTTTTGGTGTCGGGAAATTTTCCTGGGGTATTCGGAACCCAGGGCCCTTGGGGAGCTTCGGGAACCCGGGCCCCCGGGCCCCCTTAAAAGGGCTGTGCGGGAAAAGCTTTGGGGAAAAAAGGGCCCCCCGTCTCCGGGAAAATTTCCCCCCTTGCCCTGCAGTTCGGGTTACAAAAGGGGGGGGTTTTCCAAAAAAAAGGGGGCTGCCTCCTACGTGGGGAAAGGCCCACAAAAAGGGGGGGGGAGGGCGGGGTCGTTTTTTCCCCAGGATTCCCCCGGGGGTTAAACTTTTCTTTTTCGGGTTCCCCTTTTTTGGCGGGGCTGGGGGGGAAATTTATCCTTTTTTGGTTTATCCGGTCCGGGGGGCTTGGTAAAACCTTTGTTTTTTCCTGGGGGGGGGGAGCCCCTTTTTCCGCCCCATTCGTTTTCCGGGCCGGTTTGGGGGGGTCTATGGGGGGTTTGGTTCCCTTTTTCCCTTTTTTTCCGGGGATCCTTTGGGGTTCCGGGTTTTAAGTCCCCCCTACCCTGGTTAAGTAGGGAGGTCCTGGTTGGGGCCAAATGTCAGCCCTTTTGGGGTTCCGGGGGGCCGGGCCCCCCTTTTTCCCCGCACCCCTTGCGATTTGGGGTCAAGTGAGTCCGGGGTTTTTTGGGGAAATTTCCCGGAGGGGAAAAAAGTCCCACCACTCTTCCGCCCCCTTTGCCTTCTTCCAAAAAACCAGTCCGGGGGGGGGGGCCCGTTTGTGGGGCCCCCCCAAAAAATTGGGCCCCTTTCAAAAAATTTCAAAATTTTTTTTTCCCGTAAAGCCCCCGGGGGGGGGTTTTTTTCGAAAAAAAGGGGAGGGTTCCTCCGTCGGGGTTGAAGGGGCAAAAAAAACCCAAAAAACCGTTTCCCCCCAGGGGATTTTACCGCCTTTAAGGGGGAAAAGGTTTCCAATTAATCAAAAAACCCCAAAAAACCTCTCGGACGGGGGGGGAAAGGGAAAAGCTTTTTAAAAGGGATGATTTTTTAATTCATTTTAAAAGGGGTAAGGGGGTTTTCAAAGAATTTTTAACGATGCCCTTGGGTCTCTTGTACCCGTGTTTGGGTTTTTGGGATGCCCCTTTTTTTTCCCCCCCTTAAAACCACCAAAAACCCCCGCCCCCCCGGGGCCCCCCCGGGTTTTACGCCAACGGGAAAAAAAATGAAATTCATAAACCCACCTTTTTTTTTCGTTAGCGGGGCCGAAGGGGTCCGCAAAAAATCTTGCGGTACCAATGGCCTCAGCCCGGGTTTTTGGGCCCTTCCAGCCTTCCTGGGTTCGGAATTATTACCGCCAAA
Source organism: Phyllomedusa bahiana (assembly GCA_025379985.1). NCBI lineage: Eukaryota > Metazoa > Chordata > Amphibia > Anura > Hylidae > Phyllomedusa > Phyllomedusa bahiana. Next base: position 46,743 of record JAODAL010012352.1, read on the forward strand.
TTCCCCTTCCATTTGGTGGCTCCTATGTTGTCTAAAAACGCGAACCCCAAATGTGGTCTCCCGAGGCTGGAAGGGGTTTGTTGGTCTGAAAACTGCCTTCTCCCTGACCTTTTTTTTGGTCCGGCCTGATTCCGGAAGCCGTTTTCCCTTTGGGGGTGGATGTTCCCCTGTGGGGGAGGGGCGGTTCACACAGAAAGGTCCCCCCAAAGGGGAAGATTCTCACTGTGGGTTTTTCTAAAACCTTTTCGCCCGGGGGGGGAACTATGCCATTTGGGGACCGGGAACTCTTTTGGCCTAAGTTAGCCGGAGGAGTGGCGACATTGTGGAGGGGCTCGCCACCCTTCGAATTTTTACGGACCTAAGAATTTTCTGTATCTTCAGACAGCCCCCGCGCTTTAATCCTCGCAAGCCGATGGTCTTCTTTTTCTCAGCTTCCTTTGCATACATTTTGACCTGTGAGAAAAACGTCAAGGCTGAGCCCTCTCCCGTGCCTCGGGCGTGGGGGTGAAGAACCCGTTTTCACAAACATCATTTTTCCCCAACGGTTGGTTCACGTGGCTTCCCCAGATCCCGAACGTCCCTCTGGCAAGACCTTCGTGCCCCCCGCATTAGGGAAAAAGGGGTTGGGAAAAGGGGGCCATTGCTCTCTCTTGGGGGGTCATTCCGGAGCACGGAAGTCTAGCTTTGAATACGGCATCTGGTGGCCGACCTGGCCAGGATGTAAGGACTTTACGCTCGCTGTATACATGCGCTCGAACAAGGTCCCCCCGCCCCAGGGCCTTTCAGGTCTCCTGCACCCCCTGCCCGGCCCGAGATCCCCTGGAGCCAAATGCCCATTTCATCACTGTCTTCCGGCCTCCCCTGGGAATTCGGTTTTATCTGGGTGGTTTTGACCGGTTCTCGAAGATGTCCATTCGTACTTCCTTGGCCTGCCGTTGTCCCCAATTGCCCAAACATTTTTTCCGCTGTTTTCCGACTACATGGGTTCTTCACAACTTGTCTCCGACGCGGTGTCCAAATTTTTTTCCGTTTTTTTTCGTGCCTATGCTCCCGTCTGCAAATAAGCTGGACTTTTTCGTCAGCATATCACCCCCCAATCCAAGGACGGTGGAGCGGGTGAACCCCGATTCTGGGGGAATACCTACGTCATTTGTATCGGCGTCGGGGCAAATGGGCCGGCTGCTCCTTTTGGGCCCAATTTCGTACAACCCTGCGTCTCGGAGGCAGCGGGTCTTTCCCTTTTTTTGTAGTTATGGCCGCCATCCGCACCCCCCCCTTCCCTGCCCCACTAAAACGGATGTGCCCGGTCAACGAAAGTCCGGGTATCAAGGCTCGGAGGAGAGCGACCCCCTCCCCACTTCGGGCCTTGCCCCCTTTAAGACTCAGGTGATAAGAGGAGAAGTCCCGCCCCAACATTCCCTCCCCCCGGGGCAAAGTTTGGCTCTCCTCAGGTACGTGCGCCTGAAGGTTCCTAGTCTAAAAATTGGGCCCTCGCTTCCTCGGACCCTTCAAAGGGTTTTCGGCAGTTGAAACCCGGGACGTACAAGCTCCCCTGCCTCCCTCTCCCGGACCAAACGCATTCCAGTCTCCCTCCTTAAAGCCGTGGGCCTGAACCATTTCTCTCTCAAGAATGTAACTCCTTCCCCCCGTAGCAACCGCCGAATCTTTGAGGTAAAGGGAAACTTGGAGATAAGACGGTCCGAGGGAAACGCTTCTTCCTCGTAGATTGGGGAAGGGCTTCGGGCCCCCCGGGAGAGGTCCTGGGAGCCAGAAAGCAAAAATCCCGAATCGTAACCTCTCCTCAGGTTTCTGCATCCTAAAAAAGGGGGGGAGGTCTAAGGGGGGGGGTACTGTAACGGGTTGCGCCGCGGTTTGGTCCACGGACCGCGGTCGCACCCGTGTCCCCCGCTGCAGGTCCCCCGGCGGGGACGGGGTCCTCCGGGGTCTCACTTCCCCCCGTGGCGCTTTTCCCTCAAGGTCTCCTTTTCCTGACCCGCGTCCCGTTCGGGCCCCCGCCCTCTGGGTGGAAAGGCATGGCGCCCCCTGCGCGGCGCGCGCTCGTTCTGTAGATTTAAGGGACAGGCGCCCGGTTTAAATTGGCTAATTGCGGGCGCTTTTCTCTATTTAAGTTTTGGTCCCACGTCACTTCCCCGCTGGATTTTGTTGCCCCGTCCTTTTGAAAGCGTTCCTGAAAGGCTATTGCCTTGCCGTGTACCAGCCTTGTACGTTTCTCGACTCCGAACCTCTGCCCCCTGCCCTGCCTTATCGCCTGTCCCGACCACGAAACATTGGCCCCGCCTGCCCTGACCTTTCTGCCTGCTCACCACTACGATTTTGGATTAGTTTTGTACCTCGCTGCACCTCGGCTGCCGCCGCAGGAAGAGTCAGGGGGACGCCTGGTAGCCCAAGCCGAGAAGTCCATCCCCGCTTTTTGGGGGGGCTCGGGGAAAAAAAGGGGGGTACTTAGATTCCGTTTTCCCCGGGTGGGTTAGCTTCATCGCCTGCGGTGGGCCAGGGATCAAATACCAATCCGTTCAAAAGGGGAGGCTTGGGGGCTCGGCACGTATGGGGGGCCCCAGCAGGGTTAGGGGCACAGGGAGGCGTATGGGGGCTCGGCGGGGTATGGGGGCCCCAGGAGGGGTATGGGGCCACAGCAGGCGTATAGGGCCCCAGGGGGGGTATGGGCCACAGCAGGCATATGGGGGGGTCAGGCAGCGTAAAAGGGGCAAGGCGGGGTATGGGGCCCCGGGGAGGGGTAGGGGGGACAGGGGGTAAGGGGGGCCCCGGGGCTAAGGGGCCACAGGCAGGGATTTAGGGGCCCCAGGGCAGGGTAGGGGGGTAGGGCAGGCGATGGGGCCACGGCAGGGTATGGGGCCACAGGCAGGCATAGGGGGCTCAGGCGGCTAGGGGCCACAGGAGGCGAAGGGGCCAAAGGAGGGATGGGGCCACAGGCCCGGCATTAGGGGGCCAAAAGGGAGGGGTTTTTGGGGGTCAGGGAGGCTAAGGGGGCCCAGGCGGAAATAGGGGCCACAGGAGGGGTATGGGGGCTCAGGGAAACGTAAGGGGCCCGGGAAGTATTTTGGGGTACATGCAGGGTATAGGGGCACTCTAGGCAGGTAAAAAAAACATTTTCTCACCTTAAAACCCCTGTCCGGCCCCCGCGCTCCTTTCAGTCCGACACTGGAGACGTGATAATTCATCATGCTACAGGCCAAGGGGGTTTTCCCCCCGGTGCTCCTTGGGCGCACGGCCCATGACGCCTGTTACGCCCAGGAGAGGCAGCGTCGCGATGACATCACTTATTGCGACGCGCCGGCTGAGGGCCCACGGGGCCGCGGGGGTCCCCCAGCGCTTTTTGGGACCGGGCCCCCTGTGTGGCCCTGCGGCTTAAGGAGGGGTTCAGCGATCCTCCGGTGAGCGGGTCCGACACTGTCTCGGGGGGGGAGGCTTGCTCTCGCCCGAAAAAGCCCCAGCTCTTTGTGCGGACGACTCATAAAAGAGGGCCCCCGGTGCTTCAGGGCCCATGGGAGGGCCCCCGGGGCCCCGGGGAGGGGCGGGGCCCTGACTGCGCCCAATAGGGACAGGCAGAAGTAGGCGCCCTAGGCGATCGCCTACCTCTGCCTACCCGTAGTCCCGGCCCTGACTAGACGTATTATATTTCGGGACCGACACATTGTAATGCGCCTAAAAATGATGCGCTATGCGCCTTCATAACGAAATGTGCCTATTGAGATGCATAGCACATCATTACAATTGTATATATGTTAGGCACATTTCACATTTTACAAGTATGTGTTACGTGCATTTCATATACTTGTTATGATAAGCTATGCACCTCCGTGTGCGATGTGCCTCGATAGGGGCATTACATATGCTTCTAATGATATGCTATGTGCTGCGATCAGCGCTAATCGCGGCAAAAAAACAATTTCTTTGGTAGAGTATATAATGCCCCTATCAAGGCACATCGCGCACGGAGGTGAAATACATCTAACACATATATACTTGTACATGATGTGCTATGCGCCTTAATAGGCGCATTTAGTTTTTGGAGGTATACCTGACGCCATATTTTTGCTAGGGTTGGACTTTCTGGCGCACTTTACACTTATTTAATGCGCATAAAAACTGACGTAGCACCGCCAATTTTCGGTCATCTCGCCCTAAGCGTCTACATGGTTACAGACTACAAGCAAACTCTGTGAACTCTGTGTAGTCTGATCCGAGGGTTGCCATAAGGAATTTCATGGCCCCATAGAGCTTAAAGAGGACCTATCACCTCCAGGGAAACCTCATGAAATAACAGGAGACTAAAATACAATCACTTCCCTAAATATGCTTCATTAGGGAAATCAAAGCATTTTACCTGCAACTCAGTTTTTAAAAAAAGCGCTGGCCCTTTAAGACAGCGGGCCAAGTCGGCACATGACAGCTTGATGGATCACTATGTGACAGCTGTGTTGCTCCTGAGCTGGAAGAGTCCATTGTGCAGGGGGGAGCCAGGAAGTCTACATCATGTGCACACTGATTTTCTCTTGGCTGCTATGTCTGTGATGTATATAGCACTAGTAGGAGTATAATGTAAATGCCTATAAACCCTGTCACACTATGTTCTCAGTGTGCTGTGCCTGTTGTAATGTATGTAGCAGCTATGTCCTCAGCTCCCCCTACACAGGTGGTATAGCTCAACAGAGAGAATCCTGCTACATAAAGAGCTCTGCTGAGAAAGTGAAACTAAGATTTGTTTCCCTCTAATAATGACATAAGCCCTCTGCATTGCTAATGACATGTATTGGAAAAAAGTCTTAGAATTTCATCTACTATTATATTTTGTGTGTTTGTGTGGAGGTGATAGGTACTCTTTAAGAATTGTGGCACCCTCACCCAGCCTCTATCTTGCACCTGATCAATGGGCTCTTTTTTTGTAAAATTTAAGCAGGACCCCTAACAGGAGCAGGGATACTTTCTTCCTTCTGACCTCTACCTCTTTTTAATTGACCAAATGTTAATAAATAGTGTAAGACAGATGGAAGGAAATATGGCAGCAGGATGAAAGTACATAAGGTTTGTTGACAGTCTGTTACTGTGGAGACACATAGGACTGCATAGGAGCTGTAGGCAAAAAAAAACAGTAGGATTATTTTTATCGGGACTGGTTGTGAAGCTGCTTATGGTGTAAACTTGGAGAAAAACTAAGAGAAAAGGTTTGGACATAATAGTGTTACCATTTTCACCTTAAAGCCTTCAAGTATTAGTTCTGAGAGATAAAAAGTACATTTCAAGCAATTGGTAGTTTCTGCCTCTATCATCTGAGAGGTAAAGAGGGATAGACTTCTCTTAGGCTAGCAATATAATGTGTAGGGTGGCCTCCTAACTGGATCTGTGGACCAGACATTTTAGAATTTGACATACCCAATCCTTTTCTCTTCTGGGAGATACAGTACCATACACAGTAGAGGTGTACTGTATGACAGAAGATCACTGTCTTCATTAATTAAAGGGGTTGTTTAGCACTGGAAAAAAATCTTAAATGGGGCTTGAGTAGGGAAAAAAAGTTAAAAACTTAGCTACCTTTACTCCACCACTGCCGCTCTGGAGCTCCCTGGGATCTGCCTCTCTTCTATTCCGGTTTCTCATCTCGACACACATGGGCGACTCGTGTACCATTCACTTACAGTGACGAGGACCCAGAAGTGAAGAGGAACAGGTCTTGGGGAGCTTGGTAGTGGCATTGGTGGGGGACGGGTAGCCAAGTATAACTTTTTCCCCCACCTCGGGCCCATTTAAGATGAACTTTCTCTGCTGGACAAATCCTCTGAATATGCATGCTTTGCCAAACCAACAATGAATGTGTATGAGAATACTGAACAGTTTTTGTCTGAATAGGTGCTACATATATGGCCAAACTTAGCTCAATAGAAAGCCCATACAGGCTACAGGGCATCTGAATTTAGTTTAGGACTATGACAGTATATATATTTTATGAACCCCTCCATATTGCTTTGTTTCTCTGCAAATGTTAGTGTCATCCATCTATAGATCATATACTCTCAGAAATGTTAAACTTGTCATTGGCACATGCTGTTATCCAGCTTGGATCTAAGCACTTTGTTTTTTAGTCAGATCATTTTGATTAAATATATAAAAATATACAAAATAAAGCATTTGTTATAAACATATATATGTGTGTGAGTGTATGTGTGTGTATATATATATATATATATAATATATATATATAAATATATAATATATATATATATATATATATATATTGTAGGGGTTCAACTCCAATGGTAACCTTTCCACAGGAACCAGCCACAGGGACGTTGCAACTTAAACAGGTGCTCTTTATTATCCACACGTGTATACACAGCACACCTGAGCCCACAGGCTTACTTCAGCCTGTGCCAGTTTAGAAAGTCTTAGGCAAAACAAAGTCTGTGGTATGCAAAGCACAGTTCTCTTGCCCGATGTGGGCGCTCACCAGTCCGTAGGGTCGCCCGGGCAAGGTGCTGCTTCCAGGCAGATATCCTGCTCACATCCAGACCTGCAAAACAGAGCTCTTTACTCCAAAACTGCTCTGAGGAGACTCCGCCTCCACCTGATTTACCAGGCTTACAGAGATAAAAAAATGTGGCCTGGACCTGGAAAAGGTGGGAGCGACCTCCCACCCAGCTCTTTGGCCGCTCCGGTAAAGCCCGGCCCGGAGTAACTGCTATCTGCAGTTATGCTAATAATAACAAGGATGTCAGTTTCCTAATGCATCTGACACCTACTATGCTGGGCTTTACCTCACCGTTACCAGGGCATAACGGTGACACATAATCTCCCATCATAAATTGTGCCTTGCGCCCTCTTCCATACCCCCCTCCTCTGCCCAAAGCCGGGGTTCTGGGCACCTTCCGCCATCATGCAGGGCACCCTAGACAAAGCATCTGCATTTCCTTGCAGTTTTCCTGGCCTATGCTCTACAGAGAAATTAAAATCCTGTAGAGCAAAGAACCAGCGGGTGACCCTAGCATTTTTCCCTTCTTTTCTCTTAACCATCTAAGAGGGGCATGACCGAAATCAGCCTAAACTTGCGCCCTAGCAGGTAATACTGAAGGGAACCCAGGCCCACTTGATAGCCAGGCATTCTTTTTCAATAATAGAGTAGTTCTCCCTCAGCTGGGGATAGTTTCCCCTACCAAATAACGACAGGATGTTCCTCTCCATTCATGATTTGGGGAAACATCACCGCACCAGACCCATATTTGAGGCGTCCGTCTGGACGACAAACTCTCTGGAGAAGTCTGGGGCAACTAAACACAGGCTGCTTACAGAGGGCAGTCTTAAGCTTCTGGAAAGTTTCTTCAGCCTCTGGGGACCATTTCACCATGGCCGATTTTGCCCCTTTTGTCAGGTTTGTCAGAGGCACTGCTATCTCGGCGAACTTGGGGATAAACCCCCGGGTAATACCCAAACAATTCCCAGGAACGCTCTTACCTGTTTTTTGTTTAGTGCCGGGGCCATTTTGAATGCCTCCACTTTTTTTAAGCGGGGGTTTTATTTTCTCCTCGTCCTACAATGAAAACCCCAATTTCGGGCTTCCTCCATCCCCATGTCATACTTACTTGGGTTGATAGTAAACCCATCCTTTCTTAAAGAGTACAGTAGAGCTTGGACTTTACCTAGGTGACTCGCCAATCATAGTAAAGATCACAATATCGTCTAAGTACGCGGCCGCATATTTTCTGTGTGGACGTAAGACTCGATCCATTGCCCTCTGGAAAGTGGCGGGGGCCCCTTGCAAACCGAACGGCATCCTCACATATTGGAAACATCCCTCAGGTGTGGTAAAAGCTGTCTTCTCCCTAGCCTCCTTAGACAGCGGGATCTGCCAGTAGCCTTTGGTGAGATCTAGGGTAGTGATATAGCGAGCTGGACCTAATTCTCAATAAGCTCGTCTACCCGGGGCATGGGGTAAGCATCAACTTTAGACACTTCGTTCAGTTTGCGATAGTCATTGCAAAAACGCCACTCTCCATTGGGTTTTGGGACTAACACTATAGGACTGGACCACCCACTTTTAGACTCTTCAATAACACCCAGCTTCATCATTCTCTGGACTTCCTTTGCAAGACCCACGGCGGGCCTCAGGAATCCTGTCGGTTTTCAGGTTCACCCTCACCTGCGGATCCCGAAAATTATCTCGTGTTCGAATTACCTGGGAAAGCCCTGGTGATTCTGTAAACATGTCCCTATTTTGTTTTTAACAGCTGCCTGCACTGCTGTTTTTGGGCAGGGGACAGGGTGTCTGCAATTTTCACAATCCTCAATAGTGGAGACGGGAGTTGATCACCAGGCAAGGAGCTACTGGGGGGTCCCTACCCTTTCCCCAGGGTTTTAAACAGATTTATTGAAGATCTGATAGGGTTTTCGCCTCCCTGCTGTGTACCCGGGAGTTAACCTCGCCTACCCCTCTCTACTACCTCATAGGGCCCTTGCCATTTAGCGAGAAATTTACTCTCCACTGTGGGTACTAGCACTAGAACCCGGTCTCCTGGGCTGAACTGCCTAAGCCGGGCCGACCTGTTGTACACCCGGGAAACTGCGCCTCCTGAGCCTGTAGAAGATGGTCTTTTACGATGGGCATCACTTGGGCTATTCTTTCTTGCATTTGTGTAACATGTTCTATCACACTTTTAAATGGAGTAACCTCACTCTCCCAGGTCTCTTTTGCAATATCCAGTAACCCCCGAGGATGTCTACCATACAATAATTCAAACGGAGAAAATCCTGTAGAGGCTTGGGGAAACCTCTCTATCGAAAACAACAGGTAGGGCAGCAAACAGTCCCAATCCCGGCCATCCTTTCACTACTTTTTTTAACATGGCCTTTAGCGTCTTGTTAAAGGCTCTACAAGGCCATCCGTTTGGGGGTGATAGACCGACGTGCGATATGGGAGATCCTTAACGCCATTACAGAGATCTTGCATGATCCTTTGACATGAACGGGGTTCCCTGGTCTGTGAGAATCTCCTTGGGTAACCCAGTTCTGGCAAAAATGTGAACCAGCTCCCGGACAATTGTTTTTAGAGGAGGTATTCCTGAGGGCAACTGCTTCAGGTACCGGGTGGCGTAGTCAACTAAACTAGGATGTACTGATGCCCCCTAGTTAAAATTTTACCAAGGGCCCGACCAAGTCCATGGCTATCCTGTCAAAAGGGACTTCAATAATAGGGAGTGGGACCAAGGGACTGCGGAAGTGGGCAACCGGGGAGTTTACCTGACATAAGGACAGGATTGACAGTTTGTCACGAATTTCCCGGTAACACCCTTCCAATAAAACCTCTGTATAACTCTCTCCAGGGTCTTGTCTGCCCCCAGGTGTCCCCCCAGCACTGGCTTTCAGCTCCAATACCTCCGCCTATACACCTTTGGCACTAAACAGCTGCTCCAATACTCTTCCCTGACTCTGGTCACCGGTACCAAGAGGTTCCCATTCATACGAAGTGGGGATACCTCTCATCTGCCCCTGGCTCTTGGGGTACCCCATTAAGCACCACCACATTATTTAGGGCCCCTTTCAGGGTTTCATCTTGGAGCTGGTCTGTCCCAAAGTTTCCCCGAGACACCTCTAGGTCAGGGACACACTCCTCACAGGATGATTCCTCCTCATTTCACCCACCATCGCTGACATAGGGAATTCGGGGACTATCTCTGGGTCAACACTCACCATGCTGTCTTTTGGGGCCCGGAAAGGGGTTTTGTGGTACTGCCTTTAGCCAAAGGTTTCCAAAATAGGGGGCATTTTCGGCCCAAAATGATCTCATGCATTAACCCTTTCACAACTCCCGCCGGGTGTGAAAACCGTACCCACAACAGACGGATAGTGACCCACGCCACTGGGGAAACCCTAGTAAACCCCCGTGGATACAGGTGACCCCCACAGTTTTTCCCTGGTCCCACTTATGGGGAGGTGGGCTGCTATGAGGGTGACCAGGGTCCCAGAGTCCAGGAGCCCAGTTACATCAACGTCATTAACTGACATGGGGTGAGATGGGAAACTTCTCCCCCAGAGTTTAGAACAGCGCCACATGCTGAATGGGCAAACATAGAAACGCGCCTCCCTATAGAACAGTCCATTGCCTCAGAGCTGAGAGGACACTGAGCCACCATATGCCCTGGAGCTTTGGGACCTCCAGCACCTAATCTCCCCTTTTGGCCCATTCTGGTCCCTGACTCCGGCAGACTTCTGATCTTGGGGGGTCCTTCTCGGGGGTTTTTGGTCCCTTTCTCTGGCCACTGGAGTCACTGCGGATGGCCCAATAAAGGAGAAGTGGGATTCCCAGGGGCCCGTCATGGAGTTCTCCACCACATGATATCTCTCCACCAGGTCCACTAGGTCGTCAGCATTCTTGGGACTCCCTTGCACCACCCAGCACTGCAGTGGTCTGGGCAGGGCATGCATGAATCTGTCCATTACCACCCGCTCGATCATTTGCGCTGGTGTACAGACCTCTGGTTGTAACCATTTTTTGGACGTAGTGCAGGAGGTCAAACATCTGAGACCTGGCGGGTTTGTCCATCTATAGCTCCACTGATGTACTCTCTGGGCTCGGACATTCACTGTTACCCCCAGCCGTGCCAGGATCTCAGCCCTCAGCTTGGGATATTCCCTGGCATCTTGCAGCGATAGATCATAATACGCCTTCTGGGGTTCACCGCTGAGGAAGGGCGCCAAAACTTCACTCCACTGCTCTGTGGCCAGCCCCTCTCGTTCGGCTATGCGCTCAAACACTGCGAGGAAGGCTTCCACGTCGTCCTCTGGGGTCATCTTCTGCAGTGCCTCCCTTACGGTTCGCCGTGCTCGCTGGCCGTCATCCTGGTGAAGTGGGGCTGGGGTCTCTTTAACCTGGATGGCTTCTGCGAGTATGCCCATCTGTTTCATCAGGAGCTGGTTTGTCTCCTGTTGTGCCCGTATAGACTCAGCATGAGCCTGCTGCTGCTGCGTGTTAGCCCGCACCAGGTGTTTCAAAATCTCCTCCATTGCTAAAGCCTGTGTTTTTAACTGAGTTGCAGCTTTAACCCAGGACATATAAAAGGTCTCTGCAGGCTATGCCCTTAGCATCCTCCACCAATTGTAGGGGGTTCAACTCCAATGGTAACCTTTCCACAGGAACCAGCCACAGGGACGTTGCAACTTAAACAGGTGCTCTTTATTATCCACACGTGTATACACACACACCTGAGCCCACAGGCTTAAATTCCCGCCTGTGCCAGTTTAGAAAGTCTTAGGCAAAACAAAGTCTGTGGTATGCAAAGCACAGTTCTCTTGCCCGATGTGGGCGCTCACCAGTCCGTAGGGTCGCCCGGGCAAGGTGCTGCTTCCAGGCAGATATCCTGCTCACATCCAGACCTGCAAAACAGAGCTCTTTACTCCAAACTGCTCTGAGGAGACTCAGCCTCCACCTCCCCAGCTCACCTGACTTACCAGGCTTACAGAGATAAAAAATGTGGCCTGGACCTGGGAAAAGTGGGAGCGACCTCCCACCCAGCTCTTTGGCCGCTCCGTAAAAACCCGGCCCGGAGTAAAAAGCTATCTGCAGTTATGCTAAAAATAACAAGATGTCAGTTTCCTAATGCATCTGACACCTACTCTGCTGGGCTTTACCTCAACCCGATACCAGGCATAACGGTGAAAAATATCTCCCATCAATGATTTTTGCCTTGCGCCCCTTACAATATATATATATATATATATATAATATCTTACATGATTTGCATGCAGTATCATATAGTTTCATTTATCCCAACAAAAAGACTCTCCCCAACTATCCCACCCTTCCCAAGTTTCAAGCAGGACCCACCGATCATACCATTATGCATGGATTTACAAAAGTTATGTCAAAAAGAGTAAAACCACTGAAAACTATCCTGAGAAACCGGCTGGGACTGTTAAGCCTTCTACAGTCCTAATGCACAAAATGCTCTATGTAGCAACAGAGGGCCTCATGTATGAAAACTGTGTAAGACTTTCTTTGATGCCCATAGAAACCAATCAGAGCTCATAGCAACCAATCAGATCTCCCCTTTCATTTTTTCAGAGCACTATATGAAATGAAAGGAGAGCTCTGATTGGTTGTTATGGGCTCTGATTGGTTGCTATGAGCTCTGATTGGTTGCTATGGGCATCAAAGAAAGTCTTACACCTAGCCAGTTTTCAAACATGAGGCCGAAAGTTTGAGAGGGAAAACCAGTTGACATCGGCCATTGACCCCATATATCTTGGAATTTTCTCATAGTGTTTTATTTAAAATAAACTCCTTTTTTCAGTTTGATAACATTATTCAACTTATAGAAATATACAGTAATACAGTGGGGAAGATCGGATTCATCTAGCCCTATATAGCATATGGGAAATACTAAGGAGTTGCCATTCTTCAAAGGCAATGGCTGACATTTCCCATTAGTGCTGCCCCATTTTTTGTGTGTGTGTTTTGTGCCAAAAAACTGTTGACGCCCTATTCTCTTTATAAATGAACTGTAGTACACCAAAACTAGGTGCATTACACGCCGGGCACGACACATTTGAATAAGCCTAAAGTAGGCGCATCAAATATGCTAGCAATGATATGCTATGCGCCTACATTATATGATGCAGCTAGATTAGTTGCATCAATTATACTATGCAAGGTATACCAGATGCCAGATTTTTGACAGGCTCATTCATTCAGGCGCACTATACATTCATTTAATGCGCCTTATAACTGGCGGCGCCTCTTTTCTAACATGTCGCCCAATATCTTCAAGGTAGCCTAGGAGACAGTTGGGATATCAACCGTGTAAACCACTTGAATGACTGAGATAACTTCCTTCCAGAATGTACCTAATTTTCTACAACCCCACATCCAATGCAGTAAATGGGCTTCCTCCATGTGAAATTGTGGGCAGTTAGTCAAATCTATTACCCCATTTAAATAATAAATTAGTGTTTATTTTAATTTCTGTGCAGGAACATGAGCTATGGAAATATTTTTGCTTCACTTAATGATACTTGTTTAGTAAGAAACAGGATACAAGATTTTTTCCCATTTGGCTCTCACTGGGAGATGTTGTTCATATATTCTCCTTTCTGAGCCACTCATTGCCTCCCACCCAGTACACTCTGTTCTGCACTGATGAGGGGCAAAACCCCGAAACAGCTGTATGCAAATGAGTGATACTGGTTTGGCTAATATCCCTTTTGCTTTCTAAAGACTCAGTGAGTCGGAAGAAAATTGACTATTTGTTACATCCAATAAAGGGTGCTCGAGCTTCTCAGCTTTCCCATAATGCCTTGTGATATGCAGAAGCCTAGTGAAGTGCAAAAAGGCAATTTCAAATCTCCACAAATGTATAAGGTGCTCTCCCCAAGAAGAGATATCCCCCTTTCTGTGCCTTAGCTGTAGATAAAAGTAAAAGTTTGTAAAACTATACTAATCTTGCAGTTGAGTAAAACTCATCAGATCTGAACTAGCCAGAATCTGAGTGATTAATATGATACAAGCATTTTTATTTCTGTGGAAATTAGTACATTTCTTCCGTTCTGAAAATTTAAAATCATACCATAATAGGATGTATTTAGTACAAAGCGTAGAGCCTAAAATCTCCTTACTTCTATCCCACACGTTGTTCATAAGCTTAAGAGTTCGGAAGTCTTTAGCGCTAGCACATGAAACACCTACTTTCAGCGTGTAGCTTAAATATGGCCATGAATATCTTATAGCCAAAAGCTTTCCAAATGGTCCACTCCCTCCTTTGCATCCCATTTCCACAGAATGCTGCCACTGCAAGGCCATAAAATATAGCTAAGCATTTGGGATAGCCAGACCTCCTCTGTCTTTATCTCTATGCAAATGATCTAGCCCAGTCCTAGCATGACCTTTTTTCCAAAGCAATTTTCCAAAAAGACAATGTATTTTGCTAAAGATGTGGAGAGGGATCTTGGGGAATTATGCAAAATTTAGGGGATTTGGGGCATAGCTATGATCTTAATTAGATTGCCTCTGACGATTATCGACAAAGTTAGATTTCACCAGGCAATTACTTTGGCTGTCAATCTAGTAAGCAAGGAGAGTACATTATAAGTCATTACGTCCTGAGGGCGAGGGGTTATTACTATTCCCAAGTATTTAAATGAAATCACCACAAGTGTTGATCGAACTGTTCGAGAAAAGTTAAGTTCGATTTCTCTAACCAAACATTTTATGTTCATGTGATTCGTAGTACACCAATATATCGGATGTTTTATGACATGTCATTCGATACGCCATTTTAATAGTTTCTCTAGCGACTTTCTGGCACTTATTGTCGCCATCCAATAACCTTTCAGCACTTTGTGTGGCGACGCAACCCCTCAGTGCATGGCTCACAGAGAAGTTGACAAACACACGTCATTGCTCGCAGGTTGTAGATCTCTCATTGGCTCCTAAAAATCACATTACCCATGATTATATCATAATTATTCACTGTTCTTTTGTTCAGAACGCCATTTTCAGCTCATTCTGTATCTGTACAGAAACTCTTGACTTGCATGCAGCTAGGCACAAGATTGTTTTATTAGCAATAGTTAGGGAGTTTGTGCGGATATTGCTGGCTGCATCTCTACCCACACCCAGAAGCTGGTTTTTTGGTGACCATGTGCAGCTTCCCATAACACCTCACATCTCATATACCAAAAGGATATAATATGTATATAGTCCAAGACAAGTAAATTAAGACTGAGGCCGCAAACTCTCCCTCACCGGTTGAGTGTTTTTTGTCTGTAGCTTGCTTCTCCTTATCTGTTTCTTTGTATTCAGCTGCTGCTAACGCTTGCTCTGTGTTTGCCTTCATCTCCGCTCAGGAGAGCTGCCAGTACTCGCGTCCATTACTTCAAATACAGAAAATTTCACCAAAGGAAATTCCAGCGGACCAAATGTAGCTTCACGACTTTTTATTATCATATTCAATCTTCCACAAGATAGCGTAAAAAACGCCGACAGAGCGTTCGGGGACCCTCAGACACCCTTTTTCAACCGGCATGTAAATACTGACACAGAACATTTCCTAGAGAACAAACTTAAAACACATTCCCCCTGTGTGCGATCACATGGTTTCTAGGGCGTAGTGCTATAGATTTTAACCCCTTGGATAGCCTCAATTCTAATTGCTTCCTAATAGTATCTTTTGTATTTGCAAACAGCTATTTTATTATTAATGCAGTCTCCTAACGATCTATAGATAATTATTCGACATACTTTTTTTGGCAGTTTTTTCTGCAGATTAACAACAGAGATTGCAAAATGCTTTCATGCAATATAGGCTGATTTTCTAAATAGTATATGCCATTAAAACGTTTGACAATTTTTTCAGTGTCATATACATAGAGTCATGTCAGTTTATAATCATGCCTCCGGCGTTTATATAGGAGATCATATTCCAAACACAGGTGTTTTGTGCAATTCTCAGGTTAACAACATGTGGGATTGCAAAATTGCTTAAAGCCACATATATGCTGATTTGTCTAAAATATGTATGCATTAAAAACTAATAGCATTAAACGTTTGCGACAGTTTTTCAATGAATAACCTGAGAACATGTCGTTTATTCACATGTCCTCTGGGGCGTTTATATAGTATAAATTCAACACATGTTTGAGCAATTCTTGCAGATTTTAACAACAATGGGGATTGTCAAAATGCTTCATGCAATATAGCTAAGACTATTTCTGTAAAACTGTAACTGCATATAACGTTTTGACAGTTTTTCAATGTATGTACATAGAGATCATGTCGTTTATTACATGCCTTTGGAGACAGCGTGGTATCGCATGTGTAAGAATCACAATAGGCCTCTCGTGAACCTTACTTTAAGTTCCCAATCACCCCCCTCTATTGGCTTATTACATATCCCTTTCCATTCTGCCGACACTTTAAATATGTCAATCCTGCTTCTCCATTTGTTTCAACTAAATATCTGGACAGCCCTGAAATATTTACTTGTTTGTTCTTCGTCATGCCTGCCAGGTGTTCTTCTGCAATATATCAAACACTATTTCTAATTCTTAAATTTTCCTAAAGTACTTGACCTATGTATAGGAGTAGTTGCAATTGGGTTTGCATACAATGAAAAAGATAACTGGTCTGTTCGCCAGTAATTCGCATACTGCTACATTCAATTTAAAATCCTTGTATTGGTTGCTGTAGGCGAATGTATCACCCTTCTCACAAATTATGTTACAGTACAAATTACATCTGTTCTTTCTCACCACATGGGAAGACAGCCCATTGGTTGCAAACCATGTATTTTCTGTTTGCTCATATAAGTTACTGGGGGACAGATCATTCGCTAGAGTTTTACCTCATTTGCGGCACACATTTTACCCTTTTTTTTCCTCATACTCTTTTAGAAATTGCATCTTGACGATAGTATCTTGCACATTTTTATAGAATATGATTTTTTATTCTTATTATAATACAAACACTGTAACCCGTTAAAATACTACTTGTTCTTTCACTCTAGCACTCCCCTTTTCTGTCTCTTTGTTTCCATAGACAATCCTGTTTGTTTTCATATTTTTTACCTATTTAAATGCCTGACATCTAGTCTGCTGATTATATGTTCGAACCTCCCTGACTCTTCCTCACCTGCCATCGATAATCACAAAATATCTCTCCATGGAAATCCCTACATACCAAGAGGTACCAAGCCTGAAGCTCTCCTAGCTATAATATATCCCCCCTTATGCATTCACACTAGCCTGCTATTGTAAAGTTATGTGTGAGTGATTACTTGTGGCCTTGAAAAAGTTGTAATTCTGCCCAGTGCCGGTTTTCTAATACAGATTTTGCTTATCTACTTACCCTACCTTTATCAGGTACCGCCTTTTAAACTCTCAAATCCAGTAATGAAGTTTTTTCTGAATTATCTGAATTAGTTAAATTTTTAAGTTACACTGATTGTCATAGAGGTAACCCCACACATTTTAGGATGGACGTCACATCGCGAACCGCCACACCAACAGAGGACGTCGAGTAACGTCCATACCCTATGTGAATGTTATCTCCATATGGATTATTGGCAACATACACGGCTGCTGCTTTCCCACCACGTCATTACAATAATTCGCAATAGTGGGGTGATTGCTCGCTATGATGCCTCCCATATAGGTGCTGTACCTTCTAATCTGTTGTGTAAAGATGATCTGTTCAATTTGTCAATACAAATGTATTGAGCAACATGAAGTCGAGACCCTTAGTATGATGAAGTAATAATTTCTCATCACAGAAGATTCTTACTTATCCTCAAAAGAACTATTCACCAGCTACTAGAATCGCTCTTGAGCAGTTGGACATCTTTTAGGAACTACAGGTTCACAGACACATCACATGTCAGCCATCGTATCAAATAGGAGGACCATACAAATTCTTGACAAAATTTGAGGACACTTGTGCTATATTACTCATACAAAGACCCCTGTGAATACCATACGAACAATTCTGGGTTTTTAGGAGACAATCGTCCACCCAACTAGCTGAGTCTCTGCACATACTTAAAGGACCGCATTACTTAGAAAGTATGGGCGTGTAGTTTAGGAGGAAATAGATTCTTATGTGTTTTTTTGAGGTATATCCTTCTAAAAAACTGAAATACCCGGACTTTTCAACAAGTAGAATATGTTGTCTGTGTATCTTCAGCTAGGTGTACCTGACCTAGTCTTACTCCTTCTTCAAAAACTATTCCCAATTTATTTTCAGGTTTTCAGTGGGGTTCAGAGTCTAATTGCGAGTAGTCTGTTTTAATTTCTAGGTTTTCCAAAACTGTTTATTATATAAACCATCGTCATAATACAACTCATTTGACCCCCTTTAACTGATATTTTTTAAGATCTAATTCTATTTCATCCGCAATTTCTTACATCCTTTTGTTATTGGGAATATGTAGAGATTATCCTACTGTTTTCTTAATACCTTTTCGGTTCTAAGTTCCAACTACATGCTTTTCAGATCCCTCTCCATTGCTTCTGAGAAACGCATCAAGCGCTGGGACCCTCGAGCTGTGATATCGGGTAAAAAATGATAGGTTGGTCATCTTATGCTTATGTACATCTCCCTTTCTATCTGTCTTACATTTCCCATCATTTTCCCTTCTACTTCTTTCTCAGTATTCCTAGCGAATTTTTGATACCATAAAATTTAATTTTTACATATTCAATTGTACTTCCTACTTCTTACATCCTCTCTACATACCTCCATTCTTTGTTTCCCGTCCCTTTATTATTGTTTGTGAAAATACCTCTATTACAGTTAACGCAGTCTCGTAAAACGATTTTATTTCCATCATAGTGATTGAACAAGGTCACATTCTTTTGTTGGACAAAGTTCAGTACCTTATTCAAAACTTCAATTTGTGCACTACTTAAATTGTTGCGTCCAGACTACCGACATTGTCCGCCGTAAACCGAGTCTCCTAGTGATCTTCTTGCGGACCTTGAAGGTTTTTCGCTTTATGTTGTTTTGACCTAGATTTCCCGGCCTCCTCTTTTCCTTTTCTTGTCGTTTTTTGGGGGTTCTTTCCGGGAATTCTCTGTGTGCACTCTGCTTGTTATTTTACTCTCCCATATAATGGTATATCCAATCCGATCTCCCTCGTGGGTCTGATGCTTGTATCGGAGACGATCATTGCAGAAAAGCTTACTCCCCGATCCTGCATTCTACGATCCTCAAGTCTATCCTTTTCAAAATTAATTTAGGGGGTTTCTTGATCTTCCTGGTGCCAAGTATAACACTTGTTCTTTTTGGTACGTCACCTCTATAAACCCTTTGATACTTTTGTTTTGTGTTTTGTTTACAACTAAATATCTACCACTTTTTCAATATATTTCTCCATTCTATCTTCTAACCCTTGTAATATGTCGGGACATGTAACATTGTTCATACCAGTTGGGATGTAGTTGTTTTGAGTTTCTTCCTCTAGAATTTTTCGAATTTCTCACTTTCAAACTCCACATTAATAGTGATTAATTTTAAAGTGCATTCGTTAATGTCTCTCATTCATAGGTTCTAAAACAAAATTCTTGGTGTCACACAACAAAAGTCGGTTAGTTTTTTTAATTCTCAGTCCCCTCTTGAACCATCTGTTTTTCAATGATTTTTTTAATTACATGACCATGAATGCCGTTGACTTGTATTTTAAGTTGTTTTTAAGTTCTTTGTCTTCAACTTCGTGGAAATGATTGTGTCGAATTTTACATAATTAGTAATTAAGTCGCAGTTTATTGACCATTCAAATTGAGCACAAAGTTTTTGCACATCCGTAGAAAAGTCCAGGTATAGTGGACACTCTCTGTCCATCGATTGGACATATCCATCTTTTCCCAGGCGGCCTTCAAGCATACGGGATGCGTCTCTAATCCCTATCTAATTCAGAAAGTCTTTAACGCAGATAACCAATGCAGGAAACACACAGTTCTGTGACCCATCATAGCCAAAAAAGTTAGACAGCATGTCTTCCAAAAACATTAAACAACCATGTTTCTAGATACAAGACAGGATCAAGGCCTTCCAATTTTTCTGATACCCCTACCAGCCTCAAATTATTCCTACAGGACCTATTTTCAAGGTCATTTGCTTTGGCATTGATGGTAGAGATGTGCTGTTTGGCTGCAGCAAGGTCTTTTGCCATAGAGATGATTGTATCTTCCAGAACACTAATCCTTTCCTAAGTCGCCTGCATTCTGTTAGTGATTTTGCACATATCCTGTCTCACATGAGGCATATCTTCATTCAAATCTCCCATTTTGGAATTCAATGTAACCAGAGAGGCATTACATAGGGAGATATCATAATAATAGTCATGCATGGTAGGGCTCTGTGCTTCCTCAGTATTATGAGCGTCCTGCATCTGCTGGTGTTGTACTCTCTCCTGCACATTCCCTGCTAATGGCATCTGCTCACACTCATCTCTGCCTGGGGTAGACACATGCAATTCTCCAGCCTGAATCCAACCTCAACTGTGTTAATAGTGGCAGCCACTTAAACTCTACAGAGATATTTGGGGTTTGTTAGGGCAACAGTGCAAAACTATTACAATTTTAAGCGTTAATATAAAGATACAGTGCTTAGTTACATAAATTACAGAATAACAGACATACATAAAAAGTGCAGTACAGTATCTAAACAAAAGGAATAAAATAACAAAAAACAGAACTTTTCCAATTAGATCAGTTAAAAATCTGTCTGGAAGGAAAACACAGACCTACGCTTTCTGGTAACTCCTAGCTCTGACACTGATCTGCGACACCCCAAGGTGTTTTACGGAGACCCTCAGCCCCTCCTTCTGCTTAGTTCACAAAGGGGAATGGCTAATTACTTTCAAGGGGCACTAATGAAGTCCTAATTCCAGCTTCTGTCATAACTCCTCATAGGAGTTAGCAAGATATCATAAACGCAAAGTTCCCAAGTATACATTTACCAACCTAGGCGTACCAATTCAGAAATGTTGGATATTATTCTTAATTATGGGGCCAATATCCCATCTTCTCTTGTGGAATCCTGTAAACGCTGAAAATTCTTTGTGTACAGATAGAAGACTTGGTGTCTCGGTTATTCCTAAGTCATAATCTAGATGACAGGACATATCTGTGATGAAACAGAGTATATGGCCAAACTTTAGTTGATATTGATATTTTGCAATAGTTTATATTCCATAGTGCTTCTAGCTATCAAGGGTCCTTGTTGACGGAAGGTGGTCTGGCTTACATTTATCCTTCACCCACTTTTCCTTATTAACATGTCTGTGTTAATTAGCATAGCTGCCAAAAGGACTGATTAGGACTGCACATGATGTTAACGGGTTTGCCGGATGCAACCATCACTCCTGGTCATCCCCTGCTGCTTACAACTTACCAAGTGGGCTGTGTTTCTGCTGCATTGTGTCGGGGTCGTGAGCGCACTAACCCATCCCTGATCCCGTCCTCTCTTACTCACAGCTCTCCCTCGCTTCCTTCAGCTGATCTATTGCTGGCCAGTGCACATGTGTCCTCTCTCCCTATGGCGCATGCATCCCAGCTCCCTAGGGTGCACGCATGCTGGCTCTGTGAAATTTAAAGGGCCAGTGCGCCAGTAATTGGATAATTTTCCGGTTGTTAACCCTATATTACTCAGCAGTCTCCTGACCTACTTGCCCGATCTTTAGTGCTCATTGTCTACTGAGAAAGCATTCCTGCATTTTTCTAGCCTTACCATGCACCAGACTTCCTTGCCTCCATTCTGTTACTATGATTCTGCCCTGGCCTTCCTGCTTGTCCCCGACTACGAGCCTTCTCTACATTTCTATACTAAATTACACCTCGGCTGCCACCGCAGACAAGTCACGCCAGGAGTAGCGACCTAGGGGTCGTCTGCCGCAGCAAGCCCATCCTGCCATGCACCGATTGCGCTGGCTCAGTGGATCCACTACTTGCCATCCTTACAGCATGCTAAATAACCCCTCTTTGGATTCAATGACTGAAACATTTCCATGGAAAGACACGATACGTCACACAAAATATTTATATACAAAACAATTAATCCAACCAGGCTTAAACATTTGACCCCAGAGGCTCATTTTCCTTACAATGAGAATTTCTTGCAGCAATTTCATTCTTCAGCTATGACACATGTGACAGTGTAGATAATGGACTTCTCTGGTGCCAGTTATAACTATGTTAATATGATGGGGTGTTGGGCATTATAGAGACCAACAGAGCAAGTGATTGAAGCTGCAATAGGAAATTAGACTTTCTTGAATATGATTTTAGAGGAAAACAAAAATTCGTGTAATACAGTAAACAAACCATTATAACCCAGATAGCTGTGTACTTCGGGTGTTTTTTTTCATGATCTCAGGAACCTGAAGTAATGTGATTTATTCCCTAGTGTGATTTACTACTCGCTTTCATAGCATATCCAGCTCCTCAGATTTTAAAGCATAAAATCAGCTTCAATTGTGTAGTAAAGCATGACTTAATTATAGGAGGTTATAGTAAAAGGCTTTTTTTCACGTTTAGTGAATGACGTACATGATGCCAATTAAAATCTAAAATATTCACAACGTCCTAGCGACTTATTCACATTTTAGTTTTTATCCTTAAGCTATGCTCACCAAGTTGTTAAAGGTTAGAACATTTTTATTCCACTGAACCCATTAGAGAACAGAGAGCAAAACATAAATTATCCTAATATTAATTCTTCATAGTCCATTGATTTTCTTTTTCCAGCAATAAAAAAAGAAAAAATTCTGAGTAATATCCAATTTATAGACACAGACCTAGCATCTGGAGGACATGAATTCAAGAAATGTCTAGAAATGGACTCTGGTGGTGGAAAAGACCCACAATTTTTGTAGCAGAAAGTAATAATTTATGCCATTCTTATTATGTACAATTGATCACTGTAATCCTTTTTCTAGGGTGTACAGTAAGTAGAGACCTAAATATATTTAGGAGGTAGTAAGACTGTCCAGTCCTTGAAAAATCAGAAGACTTGTGGGTGCTGTATATTGATATACTGTATGCCACCATTACTTTTTGACTGAACCTGTAGAGCAGTGTTTCTCAACTCCAGTCCTTAAGACCCAGCAAAAAAGGTCAAGTTTTTCAGGGATCTCCTCTGTATTGCCCACAGGTGTATAATTGTTGTCAGTGCATTCTGTGAAGAGATCCAGAAAACATGACTGTTAGGGGGGTTCACACGTGATTATTTTTGGGGCACGGATTCCAGCTGTATTGTGCGCCGTAATGCACTGCAATTCGGATGGGAATCGTCCCATGCCATTTACGGTAATCCAAGGTTCTAATAGAGAAATGTTGTTTCTGTCTATCCTCCCCGCTCGGCGCAATACGCCTAGGGCGGTGGGGAGAAAGTGACCATTTTCATTATCCCGGCTGAATGGCGCCGTGGAATTGAAGTCTATGGGGACGGCGGGCAGTGCCCCACCCTTACTCAAAGCCGTAATTGCGGGCGAAATCCATCCCGCAATACGGCTTGAATAAGCCGTGTGGAACCGGCCATTAGTGGGTCTAGAGGGACTGGAGTGAGAAACACTGCTGTTAGAGGATGGAAGGAAAAAAAAGGGGATTTTTGGCTAAATGTGGGCCCAACTGTGGATTATGAATGTATTGGTAATAATTAATACTCATAATTATCATTACAAACGAGCACATTGTTCTTTGGAAGATGCAATACAAGTTCCTAAGGACCATTTTGTATAATCTATATCTTGCCTTAAATTTGAAAGAATACCTCTCGAATATAAAATAAATAACTTATAATTCAATATTATAGGTAGCTTGGTTGGGCTGTAGATATTTCTCCAAGCACTAGATATCAGCTGGGGGTACCAGCAATACCCTTTGCACTAGGTAAATAAGCCCCACACAAAGTACATAGGTACAAAGGCCCCCATTAAGTAGGCAGGTATATCCGTGGTGAATCAAGCTATGGATACTATGTAAAAGCTTTCAGCATTGCAGTTACAGAGACTGAACATCACATGTTTTTACTCTTTGTCATATTATAAGAAATGCAATTTTCATGTCCTGAATTCTTTGGACTATGCAAAGAATGTAAAGTTTTGATATAAAGAAGTTTATTATACAGGACTGTGTCACTGTTTCTATTGAGGTATATCAGTCACTCAGTAGGTAAAGAAGTATATAGCCCCTAATAGGTAGATATAGGCCCCCCCCCAATATATAGGTTGATATATACAGTGTATATATATTTATATACACTTACTGGTGTCTTATATGCACTTTGTGTGGGACTTATTTACTTACCTATCTACCTACTTAATAATGGGCCTTTATACCTACCTAATTACTGGGGGGAACCTATATAACTACCTACATATTTAAGGGGGAGGGACTATATACTTAATTGCCTAGTTGGGATCCAATAAAACACTGCAATTTTTGGGGCATATTCACAGTTCAATGGCTGCACTAAACTGAACCCAGCAGCAGGCAGCTCTGGCCTATATGCTCCCTGGGAAAAATGAACAGGTGCAGCTAATTGCTGAGAAGCAGCTCACGTATCTGCTAGGGGAACAATTACAGTAGATGATAAAAAAAACTGCACATTAGTTTAATACCTATTCACACCAGCATGCAGAAAAACCACAGTATAATGCATGGGGAGATTGCACAAATGCAAAAATACCAATAAAATAATCACTCACGTACCCTCAGTGCATGAGGGGGGGCTGCTGGTACTACAGTTGCATAAAGATAGGCCGATACAGAAGGGTGCCATAAATAAGGATACCGTGTGGTTGCACCATGCTGGTTTACAACTTATTTGTGACACTCCTATAATTTAGATTAGGTGGGCTGTCCAGCATTTTCTGGGTGTCCAACACAAAACACAGATACCCTCCGCTCCACAGCACTGTTGGGCAGATAAAAAATATGTCCCATTTTTTTATGTGCTAGTTGAGATCCCCCTACCCATGTTGGGGGTGTACCTACCTAATATATGGGGACACAAAACAAGTGTTATAGGGACAAAAAATGAGGTGCAGAAATGGGAGCCCCATACTCGGTTGGGGGTTCTTTTACTATTAAAGGGACAAGGAGGGTATTATTACCATTTGGGGTGCTATGGATGGAGAGTTTATGCTAATAGTTAAAGTGGTGCTGAAAAGTGAGGAGTCGAAGTTGTTTGTGTGGTACCTTCTGCAGGGACGAGTCATGGCCGGGAGAAGTTGTCATGGCATCCTGAGTTAGATAGACAAGAAAAGTAATAAAATGGCTTACATCAGAAAAGACGTCTCCTGCGAGTCCCTGATGCCAGTGGTTATTTTGTTTTTGTGATGAATCAGTACTGTATTCACTGTCATGTGATGATGACCTGAGCTGGTGCCTCACCACTATCTGGTCTCTATATGGTGGTATTATAGGTTATATTAGTGCTTGTATTGTGGCAGCGTACACTTGTCCCTGATTGTAAAAGTGAGTGCACACTGGTCCCTGACCCTGGGATTAGGGGTTTCTATGCACCATTTTTACTTTCTTGCTTGTGTGTATAGTTGCAAAGTTTGTAAGGATGATAAAAGAAAGACGTCCACCCTGTTTAGCCTATATTTCTACAGTGTTGATCCAGAGATCGGCATAAACCCCCATGAGTTAGAAGCCTTATTCTAGGTTAAAAAATTCCTTCCCGACTCCAATCTGGCAATTAGAATAAATCCCTGGATCAACAACCCTTCTCCAGAATCCTAGTGACTATAACTTGTTATATTATTACATCTACAATTGCATCCAGACCCTTTTGAACTCTTTTAGTGAATTCACCATAACAAGTTCCTCTGGCAGAGAGTTCCACAATCTCACTTCTCTTACAGTAAAGAATCCCTTTCTATGTCTATGTAGAAACTTTCTTTACTCAAGTCGTAGAGGACGCCCCCTTGTTCTAGATACAATCCTGGGTATAAATAGATCTTGGTAGAGATCTCTATATTTATACAGATTTATTATGTCCCCTAAAGCCACCTTTTCTCTAAACTAAATAACCCTAATCTTGCTAATGTTTCTGGGTATTGCAGTCCGCCCAGTCCTTTTATTATTCTTGTTGCCCGCCTCCTTTGTACCTGGTTCAGCTCTACAATGTATTTTCCTGTGCATGGTTATGCCCAAAACTGTCCACAATATTCCATGTGTGGTCTGACCAGTAACTTATATAATGGGAGTATGATGTTCTCATCATGTGCATCTATGCCCCAGTTAATACTAATCCTGTTTGCCTTGGCTGGTGCGGTCTGACACTGGCTGCTACAATTCAGTTTACTGTCTAGGTCACTTTCACCCAGCGTTTTTTCGTTTAAAAAGTAATCAAGGAATGGATTTCTCCTTCCCATGTGCAGAGCCTTGCATTTATCTGTGTTAAACCTCATCTGCCGCTTCTCTGCCCAGGCCTCAAACTTATCCAGATCCCTTTGTAATAACACATTATCTTCTATTGTGTTAATTACTTTACACAGCTTCATATCTGTAATATGATATTCTATTTGTGCTATTACTGGGTAATGCCTCATTAATGCAATATATAAGAGAATAAGGCCCAATACTGAACCCTAAGGTACCCCACTAGTAATAGGAATCCATTCCGAGTATGAACCATTAATCACCACCCTTTGTTTTCTATCACTGAGCCAGTTACTTACCCACTTGCAAACATTATAGTGTTGTTTATTTTAGAAAGTGGCGAGGTGCGTGACCAAGAGAAAAATTGGAGATGTATATTGCGTGTGAGCTGGTGGAGGGGTTTGTGGCACGACTGTTTTTTTTTTTTTGTAAACTCCTTTTTATTCAAAGAAAAGATTTTCAAAATGACATAATTTGAAACAGCATACCTTACAAAAACATGTTACAAGGTAATAAACATCTGTAACAAAAAGTCGTCCATTGTGTATGAGGTACGGACGCTCCTTGTCAGTTGTCACTTGCGTTGTCACAAAATAAGAAATAGTCAGATATCATCCATGTCCAGCGTAATCTGAGGTACATGTGTCGACTGAGGAGGAAACTTTAGCAAAGTTTCTGTGCTCCGGAATAGTAGTTTTAACAAAACCTCGGAACTCAATACACATCTTGCAACAGGTACCTTGAAACAATAATTCTTGCTTCCACACTATATAAGATGTCAAGAACACATATAGAACAATAAAGAAACAACAGTATCCAAGGGACAGCAGTGAGGTCAAGAGAGTTAAGTATTCAAAACAGCCACCGAAACGAGAAGAGTTACCTCCTTCACCCTGCCCTTTTAAAAAATGTCAGGGGTTTGAGTTTATTCAAGGTAGGCTCATCCTCCCCCCCATTCGTTGTAGAAGCTCTATGTCAGAACTTAGTATCTTATCTAATTATTTTTAGTGGTTTCCCTCGATATCACCCATATCCCTCAGAGCTACACTTCTATTGATTCTCAGTTTCCACAGATTACCTGCCATATCCGCTCTGAGGTACCAAAGGGATGTCAGGAAGGGAGTCATTGTGAGCCTAATTTCTGTTTCATCTAGAAAGTGTTCAATAAACATTTTCCATTTTGCAAAGAACTTCTGTGATTGTGTATGCTTCTCCCTTTCTGTTTCGATTCTGTCCAAAAATACATAGTTGTTTTACCTCGTTTTTATGACCATATCAGTAGTAACAGTACGAGGGTTATAACCAAACTCGTTAGAATGCCACCTCTTGGGTTCCCAGCAAGATAGCGTGGAGCAAGTGCGGAGATTTTGTTTTTAGGTAATGGACAAGAATATCTCTGGCCAAAAGGGCAAGTCGATTATTAGCTTGTCTCGAATTAGAGTTGGCACCTTTTCCACAACCCCTGCGATTCCGTGAAAAACACATGCCAGTGCACCATCATCCGACTTAGACTCTCATTGGCCACTGGGACACATAGCTTGCGATCTGGTGCCAGAGGGTGCGGAGGATGTTGAAACCATAGCTTTGCTCTATGTTCTTTTTTATTTGGGGGAAAAATTGAACTGCGTTTTTGTCCCTCCAATTTTTCACATCCAATATGTCTATCACACCGCCCGCCATCTCTGACAATCACCTCTTTGAAGATCTTCATTCTGGATATCAGAAGACCCACTTCTTAAATTGTCATGTGATCATTGCCCTCTGTAATCACTGGTCCCTAAGAGTCCGGTAATAACCCTGCAGGGAATGCTTCCACCCTGAGGGAGTCATTCAAGGGGTCAAGGGATGGCATTGGAGAGCACCTGCCTACTTGTAACGTTCCCGTAATTAAAGAAGCTGCAAATTTGCAAGTACGTTGGAGAAAGTGTGACTGGGGGAGTTCATACTTGGAATAAGCTATGAGGTTAAACAATTTGGAACGAGACTGATCGCTACGAGGTGGCTGCATTTTCAATTTCTCTCTGCGCACATTGAAAGTGTGGGTTACTCAAACCCAAAGGGAATCGGATTGTCCTGCACGGGCATGTATTTGCTAATGGTCCTATGGTAACCTCCAACATTTTTCTAGCCTCTTTTCCAGGCTACCCAGGTGGTCCCTAAGACCAGATTAGTCCTAATGTTAGGAGGAAGAGCTGAAAGCTTTGTATGTATGAAGTGCTTGAAAGAGACCAGGATGTGAGCCAGTGTGCTCTGCAGAGTAATATTAGAATAGTGTTCTGTATTTTTCAACCAGTCTAAGCTATGCCTCAGTAGGCAGGCCAGATTGTAAGTTCGGACATCAGGAAAATTAGTTCCACCGAACCCTTTGGGTAACTTCATTTTTTTTAGTGCTATGCGTGGACGCTTGCCGGACCATATAAATCTGCTAAGTGCAGATTCTATTGCGGGAGAGACATTCCCTATGGGTTAGTAGCAAAGGTATCGTCGCACGAGGATATAGACAACTTGGGGAACACCATCATTTTTTACCAAATTGGCACCTGGCCAGGCAAGGGAGAGGCAACCCAGCCCACCTCTCAGATTCCTCTAAAAAGTTTTTTTGTTTAGAGGAGGATAGTTTAATATATAGACAGATTTGGTGTGACGAACAATGTGTTCCCAAATATTTTATGGAATGTTTTGCCAGTAAGAAGTTCACTGCTGGGTGCCCTCAGGGTGAGATCAAAGTTTCCCCCTGATATTCCAAGAGTTCAGACTTGGTCTCATTCCACCTTAATCCCCCAAAACAGGTTCGGAACACCCTTATTGTTCAAAAAGTGTGTCCCTATAGTTCTCGCTCCGGTTGGAAAGGAAAAAGACCATGTCATCTGGGAACATTGGCAAGTTTATATACTGGTTTATGAAATTTAGTTCCCTCAAAATACGAGGATTAGACAGATTACCTAGCGAAAGGGTCCACTGCTTATTAAAAAGGAGAGGGTGACAGTGGGCCATCCCTGTCTTGTGCCTCTTTGGAGTGGGAGGTCGAGAGAGAAAGTCAGGGTGCTTATTCTTGCTTTAGGGTTAAGATAGAGGAGATTTCAGAAAAGTTCTGAAAAGGGGGGGGGGACGTGGGCAGGCCAAAATTTATCCAGTACTAGGTCCAACCAGCGCCAGTCCACGCTGTCGAAAGCCTTCTCCGTGTCAACAGTCAACAGCGCAGCACACGGATGGGCCGAGGGATTGTTCCTAACTTCGTTCAAGGCAAGGATGCACCTTGCGGTATGTTCGTTTCAGCCGACGACCTGAAAGAAGCCGACTTGGTGAGGGGCAAATAAGGTTGGTAATATTCGCGCCGTCGATCCGGCCAAGATTTTGGCCAATATCTTTAAATCTAAATTGATAAGCGAGATTTTGGCCGGTAAGAGAGGCCAATGTGGGATCGTTTCTCTGGCTTAGGTATGATTTTTGATTTGGGCTGTGTTTGTGAGCTTGGAATTGAATCTGCCCTGTAATAACTGTTGTATAATTTCACTAGTGTTGGGGAGAATCTTGGTCATAAGGGGTATTTATAATATTCACCTGAGTATCATCGGCCCTGGCCACTTTTTGTGACTTTAGGCCGGCAATCACCCCCTCCATGCTCTTGTTTTTAGATGGGGGCTCCCAGATTCGAGGTTGTCCATTTCAGACAAGGTTGGGAGAATGTACTTCCTTTAAACCATTCATGGAAAAGGAGGCGTCATTCAGAATCCTCATCAGTGTATAGGTGTTCATAGAAACCACTCAGAATGTCTGATTGTCCCCTCCGGCAGTGCATAATCTTCCCTCTAGGATCTATCAATGCTGGAGATAATTTGTGGAGGGATGGTTTCCCCTTGCCATTCTGGCTTAGAATTCTTGAACCGCTTGTTACCATGCCGGACAAGTAGCGTGCTTCTGGCTTCTTTCCATCCAGATCCTCATAGTTGTGCTTTAATTTCTCTCACCATCTTGCCCTATTTTCTTTTGCATGGGTCAGCACGGAAAAAGCAAGTATAAGCTTTCCTTAATTTTTCACTAGAGATTTCAGGCGGTCTGCGTTTTTTTATCTACGTCCTTGCTACATAGCAATCAATTTGCCTCGAATGACTGCTTTTTAGCGCCATCCAGGAATAGTGTGGGTTTTCCCGAGAGGTGGCATTATTGTGGAGTACTCCAGCCACCATCCCTTAATGTCATATTGAAATATTTCACCTTGAGTTAGGAAATTTAGGGAACGCCAGATGAAACTCTGTTTCCCTGGGAGTTATTTTCTTGGAGGTCCAAACAGGACTGGAGCATGATCTGAAAAACTATCCCCCCCATCTCCCTATCTTAATTTGCATCAAACCCTTGACACATATTCTCTGGAACCAAGTATGTAGTCTAGTCTGGACCAAGTCAGAGTGAGCATGCGAAAAAAATGTGTATATTCCCTGGCTCTGGGTGGAGAAGGAATTCTCCAGGGATTACCCAACCACGTATTCTGGATGAATTTGGGGAGAATATGTTCACTTCGGGAAGACGGGCATCTAGTGTCTTG
The DNA here is from genome assembly GCA_025379985.1 of Phyllomedusa bahiana. Classification (NCBI taxonomy): domain Eukaryota; kingdom Metazoa; phylum Chordata; class Amphibia; order Anura; family Hylidae; genus Phyllomedusa; species Phyllomedusa bahiana. The sequence continues at coordinate 77,194 of JAODAL010012352.1, forward strand.
ATCACGTTGCCTGTCTTCCGTCTGCGACAGAACTACGTTCAGATCCCCTCCCACTATAACCCTGGTCACCTTATCCTGAAGTACAATATTCTCCAGTGAACTAAAGAAATGGGAACCTCCCGTATTTGGGCCGTATACGCTATAAATGGAGCAGTCCTCCCCACCTACTTGAATTTGTACCTTTGCCGACCTCCCATCCTCGTCGCAAGTGCCGCTTGGGCTATTATCCGAGGAAGGGTTTTTTTTTTATTTTTTTTTTTTTGTTTTTTTTTTTTTTATTTTTTTTTTTTTTTAGCTTTTTATTTATCAATATCAGTACTCCCGCTTTTTTTTAACCGAAGCAGATCCGATTACCTCTCCCACCCACAACCTCCGCATTCTGTGAAAGTCTTCCTCCAGCAAATGAGTCTCCTGAAGAAGCACAATATCAGCCTTTAGACATTTTAGGTGTCGCAACACCAGGAGTCACTTGCCGGGGGACCTCAAACCCTTGACATTCCATGATATTATTCGTATGACACGTCTATCATGCTGAATTTGATAACCTGAACTCTTTCTTCGTCTACCTCTCCCCCCCAAATGGCACTCAACGACCATACTGTATAAAACTGCTTTGTACAAGAACTGCAGTAAAAAAAAAACAGCACATTAAAAACAAATTGAACAGTATAAACTATACTTATAAACATAGAGTCACGAACCGAGTTGGTAATGGATCTTTCTAAACCGACTCGGACGCCGTGATATTGGACCTCTCTTTTTTCCATTCGGACGCGAGGGGTATCAAGGGATTACCAGTGAAACACCAATTTCCAGATAGCGTATCTCTAGAATCAGGTGCTCCTCATCAGCACCCCCTCCTGTGTAAGTAGGTGATACCTCAGGACTACTTTTCTGAGCAAGAAGGAAAAGAACAGTGAGAATTGTAAAGAAGGATAGGATGGGAGAGTGGGGGTTGGGTGGGGAAAGAGAAAAAAAAAAAAAGAGGTGGGGGGGAAATTCCACTCCTTGTAATATATAGAATTGTCTCTTCCCTCCCTGTGGCCTGCGCCATCAGATCAAACTAGACCGTCCAACATTGTTTCAAGTGTTTTGCCTGAGGGGGCCTCTGGATCGCTGCTTTTTGGACGGTGTCCAGTGGCGTAGATCTTCCCATTGCTGGAGTCAGCCGAGAGGGGTGTTGGCTCTTCGGGATGCTCTCTGGGTTAGCTCTTTGCGAGTTTGAGGACTTTCTTAAAAAATTTTTTCCCTTCTTGGGAGAAAAAAAGTTGAAGTGCTTCCTTTTTTGTAGAAATCTTAAAGGTAGCGGGTAGAACAAAAGCAAATTTATGTTTTTTGAACGACCGAGCCACCGTCGAAAATGCTCTCCCCTTTTAACAACCTGCCGGAAATCCTAAATTTTCGGATCTATGCCCTTAATTCTAAAGGGGGTTTTCTCGGGCTTTTAAAAAAAAGTCCAAGATAGTGGTCTTGTCCGTAAATTCCAAAAATTTCACGTAACTTGCCTAGGCCTCTCCGAAAGGGCGGGGGAACTTTGGGGACCGGATGCTTCGGTTTTTTTCGGTCGGGGTCCCACCTGGAGCCCTTTCCCATTTTACAAGAAAGTGAGATTGGAGTTCGGCTGGTAACTCCACCTCAAAAATGTGTACCGGGTCTTTTTGTGGGATTCCCCGGGTAATTCTATAATTCGGTTATTTTCTTTGTGACCTATTTTCTAGATCTTCAACCTTATTCCAAAGTTTTTTGTTTTCATATGTAATGTCTCAGAGGGTACCAGACTGTCTCTCCACCTTATCTTCTAGATCTTTTTCCGCGAATCCCTCATCCGAGGGTATTTGTTTTTTGTATATCTGATCGCAGCTGATGCATCGTGTCATGTAGTCTTCACTAAGGCTTTTTGAATTCCTGGGCCCATTTTGCGAGTATCTCTTTTAATTAAAAGGTTTTTGGGAGTGATTAAGTGAGAACCTTGGCATTCTTCGAGTTCCAATGTGTCGTCTGTTTGACGGGGCGATGAAGTATGTTGAGGCGAGGAGGGCAACAGGTGTCTAGGTTCTCTCAGCACCTCCTGGCTGTGAGGGATTTGTTTCAGATTTGTAACAGATTTTTCTGTCTGCTTAGGTTGACCGTTTCCCCCCATTTTTTGTACGTAACGGTCCATAGAGAGTATATGTGGCAGTGTTAGCAAGTTTACGCTCAGTTGTTTTATAGACTAAGCAGTAGCCTATATACTTTTCAGCTGGTAGAGCTGGGACCTGTTGATTACCAGAGCAGTATGTCAGTTAACTTGCAGGTTGCCAGGGTGCTGTTTCAGAAATCAACAGAAGGTGGCTCTGTGTATTCACTAATGTCTTTCAATGTGTTCAGCTATGAAGACTGATCAACTTGTAGCATACGGGCTGATAGATACTGTAGGTAACTTCAGTAAGTTAGTCTTGTCTGGTGTATCCAGGCAGAGTGATGTAGTACACCCGATCTTTGGCAGCTGAGTTGTGGGAGTGTTATTTATCCAAGGTATTCTGCCTTTCAGTAATGGCCTGTACACACAGTTCCCTAGCTATGCAGCCGTGGTGCAGGTAGATAGTGCCGAAAATGCTGTCGTGCTGCTGTACTGTTACTCTCAGCCACTGGAGTCCAGAGCAGGTATATCTGCGGGCTTAATGCACACCAACAGTCCATCTCCGGGGTTTAAATTTGCTATTTAGCAGCCTGTGCGGGGTCCGTTGTTTTTGGCGCAAAGAACAGCCAGTAGGGGTGAGGGGGTTAAGATGGCCGCCCCGCGTGGCGCAGAGCGCCTTAAGATCCTTTTGTAGTGCAGCCGCGGTATCACCCCTGCCACTGGCTTTCTCCCCCGGGTCTGCACCTCCAGCACCTACCGCACTAGAGGTCTGGTACCACCGCAATCTCCCACTGAGCCGTGACTTGACCTTTGGCTGAGCGTGGCCCGTCCCGCGATCCTCTGAGCTCGCCGCTCCATGCAGCGTAGCCTTCGCCATCCTCTCCTGCCTCCCGGCCGCAAGTGTGTCGGCTCGCAGCACGTCCGCGACACCCCGAGAGCTGCCACCGGCTGAGTCTGCGTCCTCTTGACGGGTGAGTTGGCCGTTAACAGGAGCGGGTGTTCAGGAGCTCTCGCACCACGCTCACGTCTCCATGGCGCCGAAACCGGAAGTCGGCACGGCTGCTTTTTAGTCCCAGTCTGGTCCTGCATCTAGATACAGGGCTTGGGCAGTAAATTGCCTCTTTGGTAGATGGTGCTATGATTAAGGGTGGTATAGCCTGAAACACATAAGAGTGTGTTCATGTGGCATTCTGTTGGATTTTACTTGAAAATTAAATAAACATCTACATTTTATGGGGTATCTTTCTGTCTTGAATATATCTTTGGTTCATATCCAGCACAGTCAGTGCCTCTATATTATGCCAAGGTGAGATGGGAAAATCTATATTCTAGACTGAAACTTTGACCTGGGTGATTGGAAATCCAGCTACACCTCTGGGCACATCTAGAGGGTTTTTCCTGGACAGAGTTCCTAAAGCCCATACAGACAAAGGGTCTTTGGCAAGCAGATAACTCTGGGTAACCTTGGTGGTTGGCTTGCAACTTGCTCTGGGATCCTGGACTTGATTATGTCCAAGAGAAATATCAGCATCAAGTTTGGATGTTCTGCCCATGTTTTTTGAGATTTCCTTCCTCAAATATAGATGCTAGATATGCAACTGTAAAGGAAGTAATGAACTTAGGTTCTTCAGTCTGGATGATGTAGCTGGTGGACCCAAGTCAACAAGCCATTTCTTTATAAATGGAAAATTTGTTCCTGTACACCTTGCAGATTTCTGGACAAAGTATAAAGCAGCTGTATAGGTACTCTAGAGAACACACACAATTTTCTTGGGTGGAATTATCCTTTGAGAGTCATTGTGCTGAGAGTATACACAGTGCTGTATTAATTTGCTGTATAAATTACTCATAATTTAGTGCTAATGTTTCATCTCTAGACTGCACATATTTACACACACTCAGTTATATCTAATACATCCTACACATTTCTCCTCAAACTGCTGCCAGATGAATCACAAATCCCGGCATTTTCGTATAAACAAACACGTACAAAGCCAAATCCAGGACCCATCTGCCAATGTTTTTGTAAAGTATCATCAGCCTGAATACTTTTATTACCCTCTTGAAATAATTTTTTATCCATCACTTAGAAGCCAGACATTGGTTTTTTTGTTAAAAAGCAAAACCCTGCCATTGTAGACGAGTCCCAGTGTCGTCATTTCGACCTTTGTGGTTATATTTATTTTATCATTTCTGTTATTACAGGTTTTAATGCTTTACATGAATGGGTTATAAATAGTGTTGAGCGATTATTATCGACAAAGTTGAAATCGGCACAGTTTTTATGTTACAAAATTTTTTTTAGATCAGGGCGATAATTTGGTTAAAAAATCTGTGAAACATCAATTAAGATGCCCCAAATTTTCGGCGCCCCTGCATTTTGGGGGGCCACCAAATCACTTACAGAATAGAGAAAGGGTGAGATGGGGTGTGGGGGAACTAAATACTGGGAGGGTGTATGGTTGCGTTTGGTTTGGAAAAACACAGGACCTCTTTTACAAAAAAACACCCCTTTCCTTTTTCACCCTCAGTGTCTCTCAGCGTCTATACAGTGGGAAACGGCGCTCTGCCTTGTCCAACTACCAGCAAAAATTATTCTATTTGTTCACAGAGACGGCTCTCCCTTTTTAGCTTTGTTTCCCTCAACTTATTAGTTTAATTTTTGGGGGGAAGTTTTTTATGTAGTTAGGTAAAAATTTTTAAAAGGGCGCATCTACCGCTGAAAAGTAAAGGGGAGGAGGGGGGGGGGGGGCCCGCAGCGAACACAGACAAGCAAGCACTATAAAGAATATTTGGATAAATTTCACCAAACTTAGTGTAAACATTCCCACGCAATAGCTTTATTATTAACATTTTTTCTTTTGGAAATATTTCCTGGAATTGGGCTCCGAACTTATTTTTAGGATACCTCTTTCAAAGTAACGCGGGGCCCTTCTTTTTTTAGGGAAAAACCCCATTTTAATTATCAGTAAACATTTCAGATAGGTTTTTCTTTTTCAATTTTGCCCATTTCCCCCCTTTTTGAAAGTTTCTCCCTTTTGCATTTAAATTTGAATCCAGCAATTGTGTATTTTACCACGGGTTTGGAAATTGTAGGTGCCAAAAAAAATACCTTTTTTTTTAATCCGAAAAAATTTTCCCGATAGTTTTTTTTTTATTTTGGGCGCACAAACAGCTTTGTTCATTAGGAAAACCCCTTTGCTTTTAAAATGGTAAAAATTTGCAATTTTGTATTTCACCACGGGTGAATTGGGTGGGTGAAAAAAAATACCTTTTATTATCCAAATACTTTCCAGATACGTGTTTTTTTGACTTTGGGAAACTCCCAGCTTTGTTATTTGGGGGAACCCTTTGCACAAAAATGTAGAATCCCTGCAGATTTTTGGGTGTAAACCACAAGGAATTGAAAGGTCCCCAAAAGATCCCTTTTTTAATTTTCCGAATACTTTTTACAGAAACTTTTTTTTTTGGGGCCTTTGGGGGCGAAACACAGCTTTGTTCATTGGAGGAAATTTTTCACTTAAATGTGAATACACAATTTTTTTATCACCACGGGTTAAAAATTGAATGTCCCCAAAAATCCCTTTGTATTACCGAAACATTTCAATACGTTTTTTTTCACTTGGCGCGGGTTTCATTTTATTTGATTGCTACTTTGCATTTAAATTTTTTAAAATACAGCAATTTTGTACCCGCCACAGGTGAATTGATAAGTCCCAAAAAAATCCCTTTTTAATTTATCCGAATACATTACAGATACTTGTTTTTTCACTTTGGGCCCCACTACAGTTTTTGTTCATTAAAGGCACCTTGCACTTAAATGTGAAAAACAGCAATTTTGTACCCACCACAGGTGAATTGAAAGGTCCCAAAAAAATACCTTGAATTACCCGAATACATTACAAAATATGTTTTTTTTTGACTTTGGCGACTAAAAGTTTTTTGTTCATTAGGCCCCTTGGGCATTTAAATGTGAATACACCCAATTTTGTGTCCCCCAAAGGGGGGAAAAATTTTGTTTATTTTTAAAAAAAAATCCCTTTTTAAAAATCCAATACATTACAGTTTACTTTTTTTTTCATTTTTGGGCGCACTACAGCTTTGTTAAATTGAGGCCCCTTTTGGCATTTAAAAAGGGGAAAACTGCAATTTTGTAGTCACCACATTTGTGAATTAAAAGGGTGCCAAAAAAAAAAAAACCTTTTATTATCCAATAAAATTACAGATATGTTTTTTTTTTGGATTTTTGGCGAAACTAAAAGCTTTTTTTCCCATTAAGGCACACCTTGAAACTTAAATTGAAAACAGCAATTTTGTAGTCACCACGGGTAATTTTGAAAGGTGCCAAAAATACCTTTTTTTAAATCCGAATATTTTTCAGATATTTGTTTTTTCCTTTGGGGGCAGGCCACTTTGTTGATGAATTATTTTGGGTTTTTAAAATTTTTGAACCCCAACAATTGTGATACCACGGGTAAATTGATAGGGGCCAAAAAAACCCTTTTTTTATTATCCAAAAATTACAGATCCCTTTTTTTTCATTTTTGGCGCACTAAACAGTTTGTTTTAAATTGGGGCACCGGGCATTTAAAATGTGAATAAAAGCAATTTTGTAGTAAACCCAAGTAAAATTTTGAAAGGTCCCAAAAAAACCCCTTGGAAATTATCCGAATACATTTCAGTACGTGTTTTTTCATTTTGGGGCACGGGCCACATTTTTTGATAGATCTATTTTTGGCAGTTAAATGTAAATACAGCAATTTTTTTTTTGTTTTGGGGGATTTGAAATAGCTGTGATTTGCCGTTTTTTAAATAAGAGACTTCCCAAAACTCTTCCAAAACCTTCTCAAATTTTTTTAATTTCTGAACTTTGGAGCGAAATGCAGGGGGAGCGAGCAAAGGGGGGGGTAGGACATGGAGGAAAGGTACGAGAAAAGGGTGCTCCGTCCAGTCGGGCAAACAACACCATGCCAGCGGATGGGGTGGTTGCGGGAAATCGTCAGGCCCCTGTCCCCGCGGGGTCGGGGCCCTTTAACTCAGTAACAAAACAGGGGGCCCCAAATTTCCGGTCCTTCATTTTTTTTAATGCAACCGGAAATCCAGCAGCCCTTTACCTCCTCGTCCCCCCAGTCAGGGGGCCACAAATGTCATCATCAGCACATCAGCATCCTCCAACATGAACACCCCAAAAAGTCAACTCGAACCCACCACTGGGGTTTAAACCTTTTTCCCTTAAGACCTCTTAAAGAAAAAAAGGGGTTTGGGGTCAAAAAGGGCCCATGCCCCAAAAAAATAAAAGGGGGGAAAAGATGATGTTTTTTCTCTGCTTTTAACCCCATTTACTGATCCCCATCAGAGGGGGAAAGGAACCGGTAAATTGGGAAAAAACCCGGGGGGGGTCGGCAACGGCTTGCAGTCCCTCTTCCCTTTAAACCCTTGCAGCCCGGATGCAAAATTTTCGGGACGACGAAGCCCCAACCTGTGTTGATGATAAATGATTAAACACTGGATGAGGGGGAAACAAAGGGGGTATTTGGCCCATTACGGGTTTCCGCCCCCAAAAAGGGAGAGGGGCGGTCGCAAAATTTTCCGTTTAATGATTCCGCCACCCCACGGTCAGCGCAAACCCCCCCCCCCCTTATCCCCCTTCAAAAAGGCCCAGGACCCCCAAAAAGCCTGGGCCTTCTTTGAGAAAAGCCTCTGTTTCCACCCACGATTCAAAGGCCGCCTTTGCCGAAAAACGCAAAAGGGGTAGAGGCAAGAACCTTTAGGTTTTTTAACCACCCCCCCAACTGTCTAGTCAAAAGCAGCGAATGCATGATTTGAAAGGGAGCAACCCAGGGCCAAAAAAAGGGGCCAAACCGACGCCGGGGGCCTTTCCAAACCCACTGTCACAAAAAAAAACACCCTCCTATCTCTCCCTCCTCCTCCTCCCCACCCCCAAAGCTTTCCTCACCCTCCCCAAATGTCCTCAGAGTCATATCGGGGATCAGCCTCCGCTTCACCTCCACCCCCCGCCCGAGTACCATCATAAACCAAACCAAGACCCATCCTCCCCCCCTTCTCCTTTCCCCAGTTTACGACCTGCACGCCCTCCCCCAAGGGGCATCTAGCAGCCAGCCTTCTGTCTTCCGGGTTTTGGGAGCGGGAAAGAAACACTTTAAACCCAAACCATCCCAAAGCCAAAAGCCTGAATGTCGGCATTGCCAGGTTTTTGGGCCTTGGAAATTTTTTGCCTTTCCTCGGGGGGGACCAGATGGGTTCCCCCAACGTCAGGGCCCCTTGCCTCCCCCCAAAAACCCAAAGAGGGCCGGCAGGCATTCTTTGCCAAAAAGGGCCTCCCCTGCCCTGGCCACCCCCGTGTCATCAAAAATTTTTCCAAGCGCGTTGCCCTGCATCTGGGGGCCAAAAAAAAAGTCCATCTAAACCACCACACATTGACAATAAGCACTGCCCAAGGCCGCTAAATCTTTTGGACAGCTCACGGGTGAGCTGGGGGGGAAAGGCCCCTCGGGGGGTGACGGGGCTCCTCGGGCTCGGCGAAACCTTTTCTTAAAAAACCCAGGGAGGGTGCAGGGTTCTTTTCCCCCAAGGTTTCCTGGTGCATCACGTGCCCAAAAGAAACCGGGCCCGTTAAAAATTTAAATTTCTGTCTTGGAGACCCCCCCACACACAGGTAGGAGCTGGGGAAAGGCTCTCCCCCAAAACGAGACGAGCGCGGGGCGGGGTTCCCAAAGAACCTTGTGCCCGGCAAGGGTGGTGGCGAAAACCCGGGCGAAATCTGTTTCCCACCCTTAAGATCGGAGGCGGGAAAGCCCACCCCTTTTCCTGGCCCCATGTCATGAACCTTGTCGTCCCAAAAATTTTAAAAGGCCCCTCCCCGGGGTCTGGCCTGCCTGCGGGGAAGGCTAAAAGTCAAGTTCGCACTTTCCGCCGTTCCCCACCCCTGCTTCGTCCCGCCTGGCCGTTGAAAAGGGGCAGCCCGGCCCTCCCCCGTCACCCTTCTCATTTTTGGGACATGGCAACATCCCGGGAAATTTCCCCCCCTCCACAGGGCCCCCACGAGGGGTGGCAGCAGCGCAATGCCATAACGCAGTACAAGTGAAAATTTTTCCTGTCAAGCAGGGGTTTGGGGGGGGGGGCGAACCTGGGGGGTTTTTGGAGCCCCCAAGAGGGGAGGCAGGTGAAAAGCTTTTCACCATCCTTCCATTTTGAAGAAGCCCCCAAAAAAGGTCCATGCGGACGATCCCCTTTGTCAAAATAGCATTGGGGGTTAAACTTAGTTCGGGAACGATCTTTGGACCCCTCGGGAAAAAAACAGGCCGGGGCCACAAACGGAGGAAAAAACGGACACAAAAGCGGACAGGGAGCCTTTCTCTTCGTCGAATCCAAAAAGGCCCGAAAATTTTCCCAAAATTTTTTAATGGGTCCATTGGGCAGGGGGTTGGGGGTCCAGGGGCAAGTGCAAGGCAGCGCATCACCCTCTCGGGGGTGCATCACCCTCGGGCAATCGGGGGCTGTTTTAAACCCTGGGGCCGGGAAAGCGGGGGAAGGAGGTTTCTAGACACCGACGTTACCGACTTTCCCGGGCCCGGGAAAAGGGGGTTGGCGCAATTTGAGGGGGAGGAGGAAGATAAGGGAAAAAGGACCATTTTGAAAGTGCCCCCTCGCCCCCAAGGTTTTGGGAAATCAAGGTTCCATCTCTCACATGATGGTTTGGGAAGCCCATTTCCCCCAAACATGTTTCCCCCGGCTTTTAAAGGGCCATCAAAAGAACAACATTTTAACTGGGGGCCACCCTCCGGGACCCCCAAGGACAAAAAAAAAACTCCGCACTTACCTTCCCCCCCCCCCACCCAAATAAGATAAAATTGCAGGAAAGGGAGACCTTGCTGATTTCAAAACGGGAGACATCTGTTGCGTCTGTTTTCCAGGGTTCTTTAAATGTCACGGGGGAAAACAACACAGCGATGTGACCGCATAAGTCCCAAAGTACCCCGTAGCGGCACAGCAGCACAGGCAAGGTGGGCAGAACCCAAGGGGTTGACCTCGGGGAAAATTTTTTATTTACCACTATTTTGACGTTTAACTTGGCCATCGACATCGGTCGAGGGTCGAAAATTCCGCCCAAACCATCAAACAAGAAAAGTCGATGGCGATTTTAAAGTTAAATAAATCGATGCCCTTTTTAAATTTCTAGGGGAGAGCAACAACCCCTTCTTTCTTAAAAACCCAAAACAGGGCGGGGAAAAACTGGAATTAAAAACCCCCCAACATCAAATGGAAAACGGGGCTACATCTTATGCAACACACAAAGGTTAAATAAAAGCCACAAAAAAAAAAATCACAGACCTTTCCTATCCCTGCCCTTAACCAAAAAGGCATGCCCCTTTAAAACCCTTTTGCATGACCCACAAATTAAAAATTGCCAGAAGGCATATTATTTGAAACCATCATTTTACTTGAACGGGGAATTGAATTTTCCCCTTTCCCCCTGGAACGCAGAAAAGAGCCCCAAACTGCTTTCCCCCCCACATTTAAAAAGGGGCCGGAAAAAGGAGTCTTTCAACCACCATTTTAGTTGAAGGGGACTTTGACTATCCCTGCCCCGGGGCCCCACAGCATGACCCCAAACCCCCATGACCCCAGATTAAAAAGTCCCCCCAAAAAAAGGAGTCTTTCAACCCCATTTTATTTTTCACGGGGAAATTTGACTACCCTGTCCGGGGCCCACACCCATGACCCCCAAACCCTGAAATGACCCCCAATTTTAAAAAGTTCCCGGAAAAAAAAAGGAGTTTTTTCAACCACCATTTTTAAGTTTCCCCTGGACTTTTGACAAACCCCTGCCCTTGGGGCCACAGCATGACCCCCAAAAAAAACCTGAAATGACCCCAGATTAAAAATTTCCGGAAAAAGGATTCTTCAACCCCCCATTTTATTTTCCCCCTGGAAAATTTTAACGGGTCCCTGTCCCTGGGTACGCTTGCCCCCCCAAATGAGTGCGGCCCAAATTTTGGAGTTTCACTTGGAAATACGGGTTGGTTAAGGGCTCCTGTTCCCCCCCAGGTCCCCTTTTTTCCCTTTGGAAATTTTTTTTCCCTCATTTTCTAAACCCATGCTGGAGGAAATTGCCCTCGGGTTCTTTGTTCTCTGTCCTTTTCTCCAAACCCATGTCCTCTGAAAAACCTACATCGGGTTTCAATCTTCCTGTACCTCCCTTGTAAAATTTTCAGGGGAAATTTTTTTTTCCCCCAGCTTTTTTTGTCAGGGCAAGTTTTTTAAAGAGTTTAAATTTTCTAGAAAACACTTTTTTTAAAATAAAAAGGAACCCCAAACCATTTTCCTTTTGTTTTTCCCTTTTTTTAATTGTATTAAAGGGGGTTGCCCCTCAATACAGGATTGATAGCCCCCTTTTTAAAGATCTTGCAAAAACAAGTCATTTTGCAATATTTTGTCCATTAACTTTGTCCAACCTTTTTCCTGTTTCTCAGCCCCAAAACCCCCTTTTGAGCCACTCTTGACAATTTTTAGGAAAAAAAGTCCCTGTTAGAAACAACATTTTTTTTATAATAGGGCCTGTAGTATAGCGCAAAGTCACAGCAAAAAAGCCCCCAAAAATTCAAAATATTACCCCAAGGCCCACTTTGGACAAGTGTAAAAACAAAGGCTGTTTTTGAAACAAACCCTTTGTTTTATAAAAAAGGACCTTTAGTATTGCTGATTTCAAAGGGAGCAAAGACCCAAAAAAAATTTTAAAAAAGACTTCTCAGGGCCCCCGTAAAAAATTTTGAGGGAGAAATGCCCCCTTAGAAAGGCCCCATTTCTGTTCCAAAGGGCCATGATTTTTTGGGGGTAGTCGACAGCAAAAAATGACCCCCAAAAAAAAATTTTAAAAAAGGGCTTCTCAAAACCCCCCATTAAAAAAAATTTTGAGGGAAAATTTCCCCCTTAAAAAGCCACATTTTTTTGTTCCAAAGACCCAAAGATTATTGCTGTAAATTTTCACAGGGAACAAGACCCCAAAAAATTTTAAAAAAATGACTTTTTTCAGCCCCAAATTTAAAAAAAGTTAAGGAGAAAAAGCCCCCTTTAGAAGCCACATTTCTGTTCCAAAGGGGCCAAATTTTTAGCTGGGAACCCCACAGCAACATGACCCCCAAAAAAAACCCTTGACAATGCGAAAAATTCTAAAGAAAAAAAGTGAGTAAAAAGGAATACGGGTTTGTCCAAAGAACCTTGCTGTCTTTTACAGTCTCCTCACAGCAAAACCCCAAAAATGAAATTTTGGGAAAAAAGAAAAAAAATAGCCCGTAAGAAATGGGTCAAATTTTTAAAAAAAAATTTTTCCCAAGAACCAATTTTTGTTTTTAAGAGGAATGTTAAGTAGACCGGGCAACCTAACGGTGACCTCCCCAATTTTTGGGGCCCCCAACATCCCTCAGAAAATCCATGCCTTATTCATCTTTATGAAAATCAAACATCCACATTATTTCCCCTTTTTTTTAAAGCCGGATGCGTTTGTCTGGGAATGATCCTCCAGCTGTGCTTTAAGGTCCGCTCAGAAAAAATGAACGCTGGCTGCTGGGCAGGGCAACACCTCTATGGCGTGGGGGAGCGAGCTCGGGGAATTCCCTCCCTTTTTGGGATAACCCCAAAATCTATGGGGGCCGGAACACAAAACAAAACATCGGTTTTGAAAGCAATAGTCGTTGCCAAACCATTATCCCTTTAAGTTTGGGCTTGTGTTTTGGATGGGTGCCCTGCAATTTTCATCGTTTGGGGAGGTGGGAAATAAAGAATTTCCAGAGGGGCACCCATTAGGCTTTTCCCGCCACCTTGCCTGCTGCCCCCTACGGCTATTTTGGCCACCCCTACTGCGTCCCCGGGCCGGGTGATGTTGGTTTCCCCCAAAGACATTTGGAAACGTTAAACAAGGGCGCAACAGATTTCTCCCGTTGATCCCCCACAAGGGTCTCCATTTCCGGGATTTTTCTCTCTATTTGGGGGGGGTGGGAAAGGAAAAAATGCGAGTTTTTTTTTTGTACCGGGGAACCAGGAGGGTGGGGCCCCCCAGTAACTGTTTTTCTTTTTATGGGCCTTTAAGTTAGGATCTTTTGGAGGAAATGGGGCATCCAAGCCCCTCATGGGGAAGATTGGGGCCTTGATTTCCCAAGGGCCCCTGGGTCAGGGGGGACTAGCAAACTGAAACTTTTCCCCATCTTCCTCCTCCGCCTCAAATTCGCGCCCATCTCTTTCCAAGGAAAGGGGCGTCGGGAACGGGCGGTGTCCCCAGGAAACCTCCTCTTCCTCCTCCTCCCTTCCTCCGGGACAGCTTCAACACAGCCCTACTTCCTAAAATGATGCACCCCGAGAGCTGATTCCTGCCTTGCAAAGCCCCCGGAACCCCCCAACCACTGGGTAAGAAGACCGAAAAAATTGAAAACTGTCCGGGGGGCCTTTTTGGATTCCCACGGAGAGAAAACTCCGTGCCGCATCGTGTCCGTCTCCCCCCCTCCGTCGCTGGCGGAAACCCGGTTTTTTTCAGGGGGTCCTAAAGATCCTTTTCCCGAACTAAGATCACCACAATGCTCATCGCTGACAAGGGCATCGTCCGCACTGACCATTTTGGTGGTTTCTTAAAAAAGGCCCAAAGGGTTGGGGCAGAGCTTTTTTCACCGCCTCCCACTCCCCGGTTGGGTCAACAAAACCCCAGGGCCGCAAACCCTGCTTTTCAGGCCCTTGTCACTTCGTAAATGCGTAATGGCCAATTTTTCGCGGGTGCCAACAATCGCTGGGGCATGGGGGAAAGGGGGGAAAATTTCCCGCGTGTTTTTTAAAGCCCAAAAATGAGAAAGGTTGACGGGGAGGCCGAAACTGGGGCGCTGCAACGCAAACCAAACGGGGGGAAGCAGGGTTCGAACGGCGGGAAATTGGGGAACTTAAAACTTTGAGCCTTCCCCCAGCAGGGAGCCAGACCCCGGGGGAAAACTCTTTAGGGGAAAATTTTTTGGCCCACAAGGTTCATGACATTGCCAGGGAAAGGGGGTTTTTTTCCCGCCTACCGATCTTAAAAGGGGAGCCGCAGATTTCAAACCCCTTTTTCGCACAAACCAAACCCGCCTGGCACAAAAGGGTTTTTTGGCACCCAGCCCCGCTCGGGTTTTCGTTGTGGAGATTTTCCACAGCTCCTGACCAGTTGTGGACGGTCTCCCAAACAGGGGTTTTAATTTTCAAAAACGGCCTGATTTCTCTGGGCCCGTGATGCCACCAGAGGGACCTTGGGGGAAAGAGGGCCCCCACCCCCCTGAGGTTTTGAAGACGGGGCGCCGAGCCTGAGAGGGCCCCCGTCACCCCCAAAACAATTTCCCCCCAAACTCACCCATTGGGGCTTTTCACAGAAATATAACGGCCCCCTTTTGGGGGGGGGGGCCTTCTTTCTAGTCCATGTTTTTCCGGGGGTCAGATGGACTTTTTTTCCCCGGGCCCCAATTCAAAAACGCGCTTGAAATTTTTAAAATTACCCGTGGGGCCAGGGCAGGGACGGCTTTTTTCCCGGCAAAAAATGCCTGCTCGGCATCGGTATTGGGGCAGGCCCAAGGGGCCCTGAGGGGCGAAAAACCCCTCTTTTGTCCACCAGATGGAAAAGGAACATTTCCAAGGCCAAAAGCCCGGCAATGCCGACATTCAGGCTTTGGCCCTTTTGGGGATGGTTTGGGGTTTAAAATGGTTTTTTTTCTGCCCCAAACCTGGGAAGGGCAGAAGGCTGGCTGCAAAATGCCCCCTGTTAAAAAGGCGAGCAGGTCCTTTAAACTGGGCGGAAGGAGAAGGGGGAGGGGGGTTTTCTGGGAAATGCTGGTGGTACTCTTTGCGACCCGGGGGGAGGGCCCGAAGCGGAGGCTGAATCCCTATCATGACTCCCGAGAGGGCAGGGGCAGCTGAGGAAAAGCTTTGGGGGGCGGAGGGGGGAGGAGGCGGAGACAGAGGGGTGTGACAGTGGTTGGGGGCCCCCCCCGCGGTCTCCGGGGCCCTTTTTTTGGGCCCAAGTGTTTTCCCTCCAAATTTTAAACCCCATGCATTCGCTGCCCTGTGACTAACATGTTTTGGGGGTTAACCACCTAAGGTTCTTGCCTCTTTCTTTTTGCTTTTCGGGAAAAGGGGGCATAAATCCTGGGTGGGAAACAAGGCCCTTCTCAAAAAAAGGGCCCCGGCTTGAGAGGTCCCCGACCTTTTTTACGGCGATAAGCCCAGGAGCGGGGTTTTTCGCTGAAACCCTGGCTGGCGGGAAACATATCAGCCGACTTCTGCGACCACCCTCTCCCCTTTTTGAGGCGGAACCCCCTACTGACACTAACCCCCTCGCTTCCTCCTCGAACAGTGATGAAGCGCTCGCCCAAACAAAATTCCCCTTGAAAAGACCACGTTGGGTTTCCCTAAAGTCGTCATCATCTCATCAACACAGGGGGGACTTTGTCGTCCTGGGCATTTTGCATCCAGGAGTTTTCGGGGTACAACAAGAGGGCTGCCCAAAGGGGGCCCGGGCCGCCCGGGGTTTTTTTTCCGATTTACCGGCTTCCTTCTCCTCCTCTGATACATCAGTAACTGGGCGTCAGAGGGAGAGAAAATCATCATCTTTTTGCCCCCTTGATCTTTTGACATGCCTTCTGACCCCCAAACCCATTTTGTCCCTCAAAGGGGGTTTTTTTCAAAAATGGATTATCTACAGTGGTGGGGGACACGATTTTTTATTTTTTGGGGTGCTTTAAAATTGGACTGATGCTGATGACGCTGATGACGACAATTTTTGGCCGTGGGCTGGGGGACGAGGAGGGAAGACTGCTGGAAAAGCAGGGTTTTCATTTAAACCCCTGAGGACAGATTGGCGACGCGTTCGTTACTGAGATTTTACAGGGCCCCTGACCCAGCGATGACAGGCCTGACGGTTTCCCGCAAAACCCACGATCCCAAAGGGGCCTCAAAGAACAAAAACGTAAGGGCCCCCCAAATTGAAAAAACACTATCTGGGAAATTTTTTCGGTTAAAAACAAGGTATTTTTTTGGGACCCTTTTTAATTCACCTGTGGTACTACAAAATTGCTTTTAAATTCACATTTTTAATTTTCAAGGTGCCTCAATAACAAAGCTTGAAATTGGGCCCAAAAGGGGGAAAAAACAATCTGTAATGTATTCGGGTAATAAAAGGAAATTTTTTTGGGACCTATCAATTTTTTCCTGGGTAACTACACAAATTTCTGGATTCAAATTTAAAATGAAAAGGGGGCTCAAACAACAAATTATGGAAAATGGTCAAAAAAAGGGAAAAAACACGTATTTTAATGTAATTTGGATAATAAAAGTAATTTTTTTGGGACCTTTCCCAATTCGCACCTGTTTGGGGACAAAAAAATTGCTGTATTCACATTTAAGTGCAAGGTTTCCTTTTAAAGAAAAAAGCCCGAAATGCGCCAAAGTGAAAAAACCCCGTATCTGTTTAAAAAATTTGGGGTAATTTAAAAAGGGAATTTTTTGGGACCTTTCCCAAATTTCCCCGTGGTTTTCTACAAAATTGCCCGTATTCCCCATTTAAGTGCAAGGTTCCCTTCAAGAACAAAGCTGTAGTGCGCCAAAGTGAAAGAACACGTATCTGAAATTTTTTTCGGATAATGCCCAAAGGGATTTTTTGGCACCTACAACCTTTGCTGACTACAAAATTGCTGGGTTTTTAATTTAACGGGAAGGGGGATATATCCCCAAAGGGGAAAGGGGGAAAATTTAAAATAAACACCTACTGGAAAAGTATACCGATAAAATTTAAAATGGAGTTTTGCACCTAACAAAGAGACCTAAAATTAAATAGAAAAGATGTGTATCCAATATAAGTTCAGGCTGCCCAAAATCCAGGAAATAATTTTAAAAAGAAAAAGTTTAAAAATAAAAACTATTGCAATGCAATGTCTACACAAGTCTTGGGGAACTTTATCCAGAAATTTTTTTTATAAGCTTGTCTGTGTTTCCCCGGGGCCCCCCCCCCCCTTCCCCCCGTGACTTTACAGCGGTAATGCTCCCCTTTTAAAAATTTTCTACCCAACTATAAATTTTTCCCCAAACCTAAACCCAACTAAAATTGGGAAGGGTCACAGCTAACAGTAGAGCTTTCTCTGTGGGGGAAATTAAATATTTTCGCTGAGGGGGTTGGACACAGGCAGAGCGCACTTCCTACTGCTATGAGACCTGGAACACGACAAAACAGGAAGGGCGTTTATTTAAAAAAAGGGGTCATGTGACTTTTCCACCCAATCCAACCATACACACCCAGTCATGACGTGCAGACACTTTCCCCCCCTGCTCTATTCTGTAAGCGATTTGTGGCCGCCAAAATGACAGGAAGCACCAAAAGGGCCGACTTAAAGATGATGCACGATTTTTAACCAAAATTATCGATGATCAAAAATTTTCGATAAACAAAAAAAATGGCCGTTTTCCCAAAAACTTTGCATAATAATCGTCAACACTTTTTACCACCTCCCAATGATGAAATGGGGGGCACACACCAATACACAGGACCGTTTAAATCATGGTGCACGGACATCTGCGTCTCAAAAACCGATTTTTTGTATGTTTCCGGGACCAATAGACTTCTGGGAAACCCAAAATGGACGAATGGCCCGAGCTCGCTCGCCACGCCTAGTGGTGTTGTCTGCCCCAGCCAGGTCTATCTGAGCAGACCTTCAGCACAGCTGGAGGAGTCATACAGACAAACGCATCCGGCTTTCCCCAAAAGTGGATCGTTTGACTTTCATCAAGAGAATCGGGATGGATCTTTGGATGTTGTGGCCCCAATTGCCGAGGGCACCGATTAGTTGCCGGTCACTTCACATTCCCCTTCAAACAGAAATGGGCCCCTTAAAACTTTTTTTTAAAATGATCATTTCTTCGCAATTTTTTTTCTCTTTTCCCCCAAAATTCATTTTGCTGGGTTTTTCGTGAGGAGACTGTAAAAAAACACAAGTTTTATGACAACACCGTATTCCATTTATACTTTATCTTTGAATTTTCCCCCATTGTCAATGTTTTTGAGGTCATGTTGCTGTGAGATACACAAAATTATGGTCCTTTTGGGAAAAGAAATGTGGTTCTAAGTGGCATTTCTCCTCACAATTTTTTAATGGGGTGAGAATCTATTTATAATTTTTTGGGGTCATGTTTCTGTGAGATACAGCAATAAACATGGTCCTTTGGAAAAGAAAGGGCTTTTTTGTGGCATTTCTCCCCACAATTTTAAAAAGGGCTGAGAATCATATTTATAAATTTTTTGGGGGGCAGTTGCTGTGAGATACACAAAATCATGGTCCTTTTTTAAAAGAAATTGGGTTTTAAGGGATTTTTTCCCTCACAATTTTTAACGGGCTGAGAAGTCATTTTATAATTTTTTTGGGTATACTGCTTTGAAATGCAG
>JAODAL010012353.1:0-95767 GCA_025379985.1 Phyllomedusa bahiana
GGAAAGGGCTGGCCCATAAAGACGTTTTTAAGGGGGGCTCTTTTTCTCATCGACGGAAGGGTTGGGGCCGGAGGAAAGATCGGGGGAAAACCCAGAGGACAACCATTATGGACCGTAGACTTCTGGCAGAGGTTTCTTCAGGCCAGAAAAATGGGGAGCCAAAGGGGGGGGTACTGTCACGATTTTTGCGCCGCAGCCCGCAGTTTGGGCTGCGGACGCACTCGGGTCCCCGGGAAACCCTACCTGCGCCCGTACCGAGCAGGCAAACGCGATCCGCGCCGCACTCGCTTGGGTTCGGCGCAGTCACTTACCCGACCACGCTCCAGCTTCCCCGCACCTGTCTACAGGCCGGTGCGCGCGGCCCCGCTCCTTAGGGCGCGCGCTCATCGGCTCTCCTGAATTTAAAGGGCCAGTGCGCCGGTAATTGGCTATGCCGGCCGCTGACCCTATATATTGCTCCACCTCTCCTGGAAGCCCCTTTTGCCGAATCCATAGAGCCCATACCCTATGCGAGAAAGCCTCTTCTTTTTTCCGGTTGCCTGTTTCCGTGTACCAGTCTTTCCGGCTTACATCCTCCACCACGAACCTACGCTGCCTGCCCTGACCTTCTGGCCCGTCCCCGACTACGAAGTTTGCCCTGTCAATTCTGTTCTACGCTGAAACCTCGGCTACCACCGGCAAGCAATCACCTCAGGGGTAGCGACCTGATGGAATCCCGCTGCAGCAAGTCCATCCCACTTTGGGGCGGCTGGCTCTGGGGGGAAAACCGGGGACCCACTTAACTCCGCCTTCCCTGTTTGGCCGTACCACCGCTTGCAGTGGCCCAGTGGATCCACTACCCTGGTCCGTTACAGCAGAAAGGCAACATTTCCAAGGCCAACAGCATGGCACTGCCAACATTCAGGCTTTTGGCTTTGGGATGGTTGGGGTGAAAGCATTTCTTCTGCTCCAACATCTGGTACACAGAAGGCTGGCTGCCAGACTAGCTGCTGCATGGCGTGCAGGTCACACTGGTGGAATGGGAAGGTGTAGGCTGTGTTGTTGGTGGTGGGAATCGGTCGACAGTATCTGGGACTAGGGATGGTGTTTGCTCATGCTGTTATGGCACATCGGCAGCAGAGGACCGCTTAGGCTTGGAAGTGGCAGAGGAGGAGGATGCAGAAGATGTTCGAGATGTTCGACTCATAGGTAACTTTTCTCGAACGGTTCGATCAACACTAGTAGTAAATCAAAAATGTATTAGGCCTAAAAAGGAGCAATAATATAAGAAACAGGCTGAATATTATACATAAGAATGTATTGGCGGGTAGAGTGTAGCTATAGTTACTTAGGGTGACACCTATTAATTCGCATGCACCATTTTTTTAACTTGGGGCCGAGACACCAGTTCTAAATAGATCTAAAGGACTGTATAATACGATAGCATGAATGAAAGTGTTATGTGCCAAACATTGTATGGCAGTTTCGCCTCAAGCTTTGGGGCATTCTAGCCGCATTAAAATGTGCTGTGCCATCTATAGAACGGTGTGCTAGGAGTTTTTTGCAGCAATATACGCCCAAAAAAATACGGTATGAAAATTCATATATGTCGCCCTTAGAGCAGGGTGACAGTGTCGTTCGAGCTGGTCTGCTAGCACATGTGGAGTTTAACCTGGGCCCATTCCATCGTTGACCTAGAAATAGACTTCACCATGCTAGTGGGTGTCAAAAAGAGAAGCTCACAAATAGATAAACCTGGGAGAAGAATTCTTCTGGAGAGAGGGTTGAGGGAAGAGAGTTGTTTAATTAACAGACTGGCTGCACGCATTGTTGCTGGACATCTTCACCTACGTTTTTGCTGAGACTCATCTTTGTCTATCTGTCGATAAGTACTGTTTGGAGATAGAGTTTTACAGGCAACACCTCTTTCCACCGGTCCCTCCTCACATCCATAAATCATACTTGCCATTTAAAAATGCTTCCAAAAATCTGTTTTATGTCATGATATTCTAAGAGCCATAACGTTTTATTTTTCTGTCAGTAGAGCTGGATGAGGGCTTTTTATTTGCGGGATGAGTTGATGCCTTGTTTCTATTGGTACCATTGTCGGTTCATGCAAAAATATTCCATGTATGGTCAACTCACCCAAAGTGAAAATGACCTTCAAGGTGTGCGGAGAGGAAGAAGCCGCCTCTGAATAAATGTATCAATGAAAAGAATTTACAGTATCCATCCAAGGTGTTCGTAGATTAAAAAGCCAAGACTTTATTTAACATCTTAAAAAATAAATCACTGTAGTAGCAGAAACATAGCTAACATGCTGACGCATTTGAGGTATCCTTATCATGTTATTGTGGGTTCATAGAAGTTTTTAATCACTTTGTTTCTTCACCTTTTTGTAAGACTGCGATTCTGCATGGCTGAATTTTTTTTTTTTTTTTTTTGCAGCATTTGCCATATACAGTATATTGAATCTGTAAGTAATGCAGCCATTCCAAATACTTGTACCTGTTTTTATTATAATTTTACATTTACAAAAAGGAGTTTTGTGTTTAATTTTTTAAAAAAATTTTCTTCAGTTTTCTTTTCAGTTTTACTATTGGAGTAGATTATGCATTCGCTTGATCGCAGCATATGTACTAGTGCATCTCAAAACATTTAGGATATAATTGAAAATTAAAGGGGTTCTCCAGGATCTTTTTATTTGTTATAGGGCTCAAAAATGTTTTCTATTAAACCTTGTAATTCAAACTGTAATGAGCCTATACAATATATGGGTTTCTCTATTTGACTTAAATTATTGATATCAATTATCTTTTCAGTGATATTCTAATTTTTTAGATGCACCAGTATGCTTGTATAAATTACTGCATTGCTATGTATTATTATAGTGGAATTACATTCTGTAACCTGGTAATTTTGTGTCAGAATCAAATGGTAAGGCTTTTTTATAACGTAATTTTCTGTATTCCTCCTAGACCTTATTTTGAGATTTCATTCTTGGAAAATATGGAAATTTTTACTGTAAAAAAAGGGCCCGATTTCCTTTTATTAATGTTAAATTTTTTTATTTAAAAAACATTTTCCCAAAATTAAAACCCGGTTTTGGGCTATGTTTCCCTGTTCCTTCTTTTGATCTTTCCCCTTTTAATATCCAAAAAAATGTTAAACCCCAAATAAGGAAAATTTTTTCCTGATCTATAAAATTTGAAAGACAGAAGCCAAAAATGTAAATTTATTGACAAATGGGCTTTACAGAGGATGGGCCGAAATTTTCTCCCAAAAAAACGGTTTTTGGTCCCTTCCCCCGAATTTTTCCGACAAAATTTTGTTTTCGGTCCGAATTAAAATTTGGCACGAAACACGTTAAAAAAAAGCTATTTCCAGGGGCCCAGAGCCGCAGGGTGCTTTTAGAACGTGGTGCCCCTGCTTTAAAATAATTGCAAAAGGGAGCCCTTTGGGTTTGGTTCCTTTAACAATTTTTTGGTTTTTTGTAAAGACACGCCATTAAATGCCGCCCGCTCTTTGAAAACGCTTTACTATTTAAAAAGCCCTGGGGCCCCCTTTTTGGGGGCAAAACTGACCAAAAAAAAAAGGGAAACAGGAAAGGAGCCTGATAAAAATCAAAGGGGGAGCCCAAAAACTTTAAAAAAAAAAAACTGAAGCTCAGGGGGCAACATTAGTGACAGAGGGGGAGGTGAAACCGGGGGCAGCCACAAACAATGAAAGGGCAGAAAATTTGGGCCCAAAAACATTCTGAAATTTGGGAAAACAGTACCAGCCGCCCAAAAAGTGGCACAATGACACAGTGTGGAGGCAAGGTGGCAGCAGCCCCTAGGTTTAGGCAGTGGCACAATGAAAATTCCCGGAGAGCTGGCAAAAAAAAGGAAATAGGGGCCCAAAGGAAATGGTACAATGACACAGTGTGGAGGGCAAAGGCAGGAGCAACACACAGCATAAAAGGGCAAAAAGTGGGAAAAATGACACAGTTGGAGGGGGCCCCGGCCAAACAGCCACAACACAAACATGAGGTCAGACAGTGGCCCCAATGAAAAAATTTTTGGGGTGGCAAAAAAAAGGAGTAGGCCACATTGGGAGGCAGGGCCCGCAGCCACGGAGCAGCATGAGGGGCAGACAGTGGCACAATGACACAGTGGGGGGAGGGGACGGGCAAAGGGGTTACAAAGGGAAACAGCATGAGGTCAGAGAGTGGGCACAAAAGACATTCTTCCGGGGCAAAATAGTAAATTTGGCCCCCAGAGGGGGCCCCAATGAAATAAAGCGGGAGGGCACGGGGGCAGCAAACCCTGAGGTCAGGCCCCGTTTCACAAATGACAAAGAGGGAGGGGATGACATAGCAACAACAGAGGGCAAGAGGGGGGCAAAAATGGAAAATTCTGGGGGGTGGGAAAACAGTACCGGGCCCCCAATTGGCACAAAAACACAGTGGGGGATGTCACGGCCCAAAAAGCAAAAGCAGCCGCACATGAGCACATAGAGTGGCACAATAAAAGAGTGTTTTAGGGGGGTGGGGAAAACCAGTCCCTGGTAAAGGGCGGTGGTACCCCCGATGGGAAAACTATAGCAGAATGGTTGGGGGCAACAGCGGGTGGGCGGCTCAAATAGGCGGAAAGGGCCGTAGTTTTGAACCCAAACTGACGCCTAACCCAATTTGGGGGTTTGGAAAATTCCTGGCCGAAACCACGCCTGAATTCATCTTGAAAAGGGCAGTCTTTTTCAACATTTCCCCTGGACAAACCCGGGTTCCCCCTTGGGTAACGATTTGGGGGCCCCCCGCCCGCACGAACACTCCCCGGCCCCCCCCAATCCACACTACTGCCGGGCAGGACAGCTTTCTCCACTGCAAACTTTGGGAATTGGGGGCCACACATCCAGTTTGGGGGTGCCCAGTTAAATCCAGCGATCTTCTAACTGGGTTTGGGCCAAAAGTGCTGTCCCCAAATAGGGCCCCAACCCCGTTGGTTCAGGGGAAGCTCCCCCTGTTTCCCGCTTTCTGCTCCTTCTGGTGATGCCCTCCCCCTAGCGGTAAGGAAGCTCCAATTTGTGCTCCAGACTTAGGTTACTGCTGAAGGGGGCTTTTATGCTCCCCACCCCCCCACCTTCCCCCCGGGAGCCCCCGGGATAGTACGTGAGCGCTGAGGAACCCCCCGGGCAAACCTGTCAGAGGAGGGGCGAAGCCCCCGGGGGACATAGGCGCGGGCCCAAATGATTACGGAGGATTTTCCCCATAGATTTTAGTTTTTCTTCCCCGAATAGCTGGGAAAAAGGGTCCCATTTTTGGGCCGGGGAGCGAGGGTCCAATAGGGTGGGGAGCCAGAAAACCATCCCTCTGCCGGTTTCTGACTATTCGGGCTGTCACTAGCCAGGCAAATAAGCAAAGCTGCGGGGCATCTGCAACCCAAATGACTCCGAGGGGGCTCCCCGCCTCCATTTTCCCCTGGGATACTCCACGGGGCGGGGAGTCATCTGCCCCCGTCTTCCTCATCTCCAACCACCTCCTCCCTGCTCCTGCTCCCCTCTCTTTTTCACCTGGGTAAAAAATCCCTCATTTTACCAGACAATGGCCCTTTTGCCCCCCAAAAGTCCCCCCTCCCTTTCCCCCTCCTCCAAATTTTAGTCCCCACCGGGCTCTTTTGGGCCCCAGAATTAGTCCCCCACCCTCCCCCATCCCCTGCCCCCGACAGATTTTTCAGCATTTTGTTCCCAGGCGAAGCAGTGGGGAAAAAACGTTTTTCTCCCGTAGTCCTGGCGACCCGAAAAAAAAAAAAAAAAAAATAACTGGCCCTCCTCGAAGGCCCCCAACAAACGGGAGGTGTCACGCATGGGGGCTGCCACTGCGACATCCCAAAATTAACAGGGGATACTTTTGCGGGCCCGGAACATCAAAAAATGTTAAGGCCTTTTTCTGTTCATACCCCGTTCCCGGGCCAACATGTTTCAAGGGCGGGGAATTTTCCCGCGGTGGAAAACGCAAATCAGAGCGGTTTGGGGGGGCCCCTTCGGGGCCCCTGCAAAATCGAGGAAGTTGTTCCCCTTGGGGTTTGTTCGAAAGGATAAAGTGCAAAAGGGAATTTTCCTGGCCCTTTTTCAGAATGTTCTAAAACGGGGGAAGCTTCAAACCCTTTTTAAAAAACCAGAATTTAACCCGTTTCGCCAAGCAGGGCCAAGGGCCATCCCCCCCCCGGGGCAGCGCGGACACCAAAGTTCCCCCCTTGTCCCCTTTACCATTGGGTTTCCCATTTGGGAGTTTTGGGGGGGAAAACCACACTTCGATTTCCTTTTCTGCATGACGCGGGGCATTCCTCCCCCCGTGTGACTTCGTTCGCCCCAGGCAACTAGGTGTAAAAACTGCGTGACACCGGGTGTGCCCAAAACATGTGGTTTTGAGAGCATACCCCTTTTGGAGGGCTTTAAAATGGGGGTTGGGGGTGGAGGAGGGGGGGAGGCGGACATTGGCGCCGGGGCACAGTTTGAAACTGTGAGGAGGGAAAACGGCGTCTCCGAAAAAAGTTTTTTGGTGTGCCTGGGGAGGAAGCACATTTTTCCCCAGTGGGGGCCCTAAAGGACATGGGGTTTTAAAAATTGGGCCCCGACCGAAATTAAAACTCTCCCGACTCCCCCGCTCCGGGGGTAAACCCTTTGGGAAAAAACCGAAAGCTCAAGGGCTGACCCACTTTCCCGTTTTTACCCTTTTATGAATTGCTGGTACTTGGCCTTTTTTTAAAAGAAATTTACGGGTTGGAACTCTCCACCCCGGCTCGGCAAAAAGCCCTTTGTTCTCTGAATGGTGCAGAGGGCCACCATTTTTGGGAAAAGGGAAAAGGGGCCAGTACCAACAACTGGAAGAGCACGGTCGCTTTGCCCTTAGGATGTTGGGCGCATACCCGTTGTTCCTTTTCCAAACGCCTCTCTGAAAAGACTGCTGGCCCAAAGATAGCGGGAGCAGGAGCATCCCGACCCCGGGAAGGAGGTCCAAAGGGGAAACCCCTTCCTTCTCGAGGTGGTGGGAGCCCTTTTAAATTGGGTTTAAAATGGCCCTGCGTGCCACTTCCGCTGGGGGCTGCTTTCCCGCGGCAGGATGGGGCCCCCACATCTGAGCCAAGTTTTTTTCCCAGGCCAAACCGGGTGGTGAAACCCGCATTTTGTTGACGCAGGGCCTTGTGCCAAAGTTAGCTTCCCCGGGCCCCCCTTTAATTTCTGCCCACAGATTCCCACATAACCCATTAAAAATTCCGGGCCCCCTCCGGTTTTCTTAGCAAAGAACCCCACACCGCCCCAGGGACGATTTTAAACCCGCCAACCGGGGCCCCCACTGAGTGACTATTAAACCTGCCGCCGGGTGCCTTTACCCGGACCCCTGTGCCCCCCTACTGGGCTTGACCTCGAAAACGGTTTTCTAACCCCCTGGCCCGCTTGGGTCCCCCAACCCCCAAAAACCTTTTTTGCTACCCTGCGAACCCTCACGGCCCAAAACAACCCACTTTTCTGGGGGTTGGGGCCGCTTCCCTAAAAGCGCAAGCCCGACGCCCCTTCTCCTGACGAAAGATAAGCCCCCTTTCTTCAAACCCGGGCTCCCCCAATTTCGGTCGGCACACATCATACTTAATTTGGGGTTTTTATCGTCACTACTGGGCCTCATCACCGGGGCTTGGTAACCGAGGCTGACCCTTTCCCCTTCCCCCACTTGGGCCTCCCATGCCACTCCTCCCAAATTAAAACCCTTGGCCGGGCCCAACCCCGGGAAGAAACTGGGGAAATTTGGCCCCCATTTTCTTCGGTGCCAAAAGCTGCTGGGCCCGCCCTCCTCAAATTTGGGGTTTCCTCCTTTCCCAAATAAATGGCGTGAGCCCCCGACCACATAGTTTGATTTTCCCTGGCTAAAAGGGGAAATGGAAAGGGAATAAAGGGGGGGGCGAAACCCCCCCCCTTTTTTTTGGAAAAGGGGGCCCTTGGGAAAACCCCCTCCCCCGGGAAAGAGCCCAACAAATGTTGGTTTCTGGGGGGTTTTCCCCCACGCTTTTTGGCCTGGGTTGTCCCGATTTTTCCCTCTGGGAAAGGGGGGAGGATACCTAATCAAAACCCCAAACAAAAAAACCCTTGGGTTTCTGAACAACACACCCCGCTAGATGACAGCGGCAGTTGGGGCCCCACCGAAATGACCCCCCGCTGCGGGCAACCCCTTGCGGGGCTGCGACCTGGGGCCCCCCTTTTTTAAATTTTTTGAAGCCGACCCCCACTCCCATTGCAAGAGCCTGCCACCTCTCTGTCCCGACTTTCTGTTTGTTCCCAAAAATGTACAAAACCTGTTTTTATGAAGCTTTCTGTATTGATAAAATATACCCCCCGGGTTTTTGGGGCCTCCAAAAGAAAAACCCCGTTAAAAAAACTTTGGGGAACCCCCCGGGTATAAATTGGGGCTCCACAAATGGCCAGGAAAAAAAATTTTTTTTGTATTTTTTCTTTACAAGGGACTGTGTGGTTTTTTCTAAAAAGTTTAAAAACACAAACAGGCTTAAATTAACCTTCGCCTTTTGAATTTTGCTACAAGAAAAAATTTATAATTATTTCGGTGTTGAAAAAACGGGTTTTTTTTTTGTCCCCACAGCAGCAAAACAAAGCTTTAAAATTAAAACCCCTGGAAAAGTAAATTGCCCCAATAGAAATGACCCCCCCCACAAAATTTGTAGCTTTGTACGTAATTTTTCAATGGTTTTTTTCTAAAGCAACCCCAACAAGAATAAAATTTGGGAATTAACCTTTTGCTTTTGGGAATTGTGGCCTACCAAAAAAAAAAATATATATTTGGCCCTTTAAAAAGACGGTTTTTTTTTTGTCAGCACACAGGGAAAAAAACGAAAGCATATAAAACCCCTGGGTGTAAATTTGCGCAAATAGAAATTGGGAACCCCCCCACAAACCAATTTGCTTTTAGCGGTTACAAAAGGCGTATTTTTCTACGTCCACAACCCCAAAATAATAAAATTGTAATTAACCTTTGGGTTTTTAAATTAGGGTACCAAAAAAAAAAAAATATAAATTTTTGGCCTTTTTAAAAAGAAAGGTTTTTTTTTTGTTCACACAGCACAAAACAACGCTTAATTACCCCTGGGATGTAAATTGCGCAATTAAAATTGGAAGCCCCCCACAAAAAAGAACTTTGTAGCGTGTTTTCAATGGGGTAATTTTTTTTACGCCAAAACCCAAAAAAGATAAAATTGGGAAATTAAAACCTTTTCTTGTGAATTAGGCCCAACCCCAAAAAAAAAAATAAAATTAGGCGTTAAAAAAAACGGGGTTTTTTTTTTATCACACAGCAGCAAGAACAAAGCTTTTAATTTTTCCCCCCCGGATTAAATTGCGCAAAAGAAATTTAAACCCCCCCAAACTAGTACTTTTTTTTGCCCTGTTTCAATGGGGTATTTTTTCTTTCCCCCCACAACAAGAGATAAAAAAAAGGTTAAATTAAAACCTTTTGCCCCCTGGGAATTTTGGCCTACCCAAAAAAAAAAAATATATTTGGCCCCTTAAAAAAGAAACGGTTTTATTTTTTCAGCACAAACCAAACAAAACAACGTTAAATTTAACCCCCCGGATGGAAAACTTGCCCCAAAAAAAATTTTAGGGCCCCCACAAACTATAGCTTTGAAACGTGTTTTCAATGGGGTATTTTTTTAACGCCCCACCAACAAGAGATAAAATTTAATTTTAAACCCCTTTTCTTGTGAATTTTGGGTACCAAAAAAAAAAAAATAAAATTTGGGGGTTGAAAAAAGACGGTTTTTTTTTTGTCACACAGCAACAAAACAACGCTTTTAATTTAACCCCCCGGGGTTAAATTGCGCAATAAAAATTTAGCACCCCAAAAATGTAAGGGGGGTTAAAATTTGGTATTGTAAAAACGCTGTTTCTTTTTAAAAGAATACAACAGGAAAATTTGGGTTAGATCCCACCCTTTGGGTATTGGGAAAGTAAATTTTTAGCTGCCCGTTGGGCGCACACTGGGTTTTTTAGATCCCAAAAACCCCAAAAAAAAAATCAGAAAAAAAAGAACATTCAGAGAAAAGCTCTTTAGACAAACTAGACACCCCAAAAAAAAAAAATTTTTGCTTTAGGTTTTAAAAAACATTCTTTAGAAAAAACGCTATCACCGCCCCCAAACAAACCCTTTCCCCTCCCTACACGTAGAGGGAGGGAGCTCCCGCGGGGGCCCCCTCGGGCTTATAAAAAGTGGGGGTGAACGTTCCCCAGAATCCCCGGGCCGGTTTTCTGATTGGGTTCAATCTCTTTCACCTTCATGCAGGCTAACCCTTCTTTCCCCCAAAAATCTTTTGGCCCCCTGTAACCCCCCATGTGCTCCGCAGCCATTTTAATCAATCAAAAAGCACCTTACCCCCACGCCGAAAATACCCCAAAGTTCGACTTCGTTCCCAACCGAAGTTTTCCTGAAATTCTAAAAAAGAAATTTCCCCTTCGTTAGAATCGAATTTTGCCCAAACTCTAGTCCCTTTACCATAGAATTTCAGACATTGTCTGCTTCCATATCCTTAGCAATGTGGACATGAATATGAACATACATTTATGCCTGCCAATTTCTTATTTTTCAAGAATTTTAAAAAAGTTATTTTAACTGTTTTCTTGTAGTACATGAGATTAATTTCTTTAATCTGTCTACATTACTCTCATCTAACAACTCATTTGATTCCCCATTAAAAGATTGTTTCATTTTTCAACGTTTGGAGTGTAGGAGAAGCCATATTTTAAACAACTCATGTTTCTGTTCATTAGTTAATTCAGGTTTGTCATGTTCCATCTTTGATCTTTCCTATCAATATCTAAGAAATGTGTAACCCCAAATAAGGAATTTGTACCTGAAGCAATAATTTGAATGACAGAAGCCAAATATTTAAATTTATTGACAAATGTCTTCACCATAGAATGTGGGCTGACATTGTCTGCTTCCATATCCTTAGCAATGTGGACATGAATATGAACATACATTTATGCCTGCCAATTTCTTATTTTTCAAGAATTTTAAATGTTGGTATATTGTTACTTGTAGTACATCAGATTAATTTCTTTAATCTGTCTACATCACTCTCATGTAACAACTCATTTGATTCCCCATTAAAAGATTGTTTCATTTTTCAATGTCTAGAAAAGTGTAGGAGAAGCCACATTTTAAACAATTGATGTTTCTGTTCATTAGTTAATTTAGATTTGTCTCCATAGTTCTAAAAAATCTCTGCATTTCCACAAGTGTGTATGTTTGTAATAAATATTGGAATGTATTTACAAATTTTCATCAATTGCTTCTGCTATTTTAACTTTAAGCTGACTTCTTTGATTGACTTTGTTTTGAATTAACCCTTTATCAACATCCGTGGACACAAATTCCTCTCCAGCAGCGACCATACATATAATTTTTAAATCATCACTCTCTTTTAAAAAAAATCAAGCTCTCAGGGTGTGTCTCTTCACAGATAATTCTTTCTTCCTCTTTCCAAACTGAAATGGGTTAATAATCAATCTTCCTGTTTTTATCTCTGCACCTCACAGGACCTCACAGGATCTCCTTCTCTGCTCTCCTCTTATCAGCTCCTCACACAACTGTCTACAAGACTTCTCTCGTGCTTCCCCCACACTCTGGAACTCACTGCCCCAACACATCAGACTCTCCTCCACCATCACCGGGTTAAAAAGCAACCTGAAAACCCATTTCTTCAGGACTGCCTATAACCTACAATAACCCTGCTGTCACTGTGCTACCCCACAAAAATGCCTGCCCCCTCCTTGTAGATTGTAAGCCCTCGCGGGCAGGGTCCTCACTTCCCCTGTTGTGCCAATGGAAGTCACTCTTCATTATCATTGTACTTGTTTGACATATGTTATGTATGTAAACACCCATGAATGTACAGCGCCCTGGAATCAATGGCGCCACAAAATAAATAATAATAATAATAAAATTAATAATAATATATTTCACTTAAATATTGCACCAAATGATCTCTAGGTCTGACTGATTACCAAGCATAAATTTATGTTCACTTAGCAGCAAAACAGTTAATTATTTTGATGCTCAGAATCTTAGAAGATTTTAGCATGTAGTTCTCCTATGGAACCGATGGTTTTCTGTCATCAGCACTGTACAACTGTTACCTGAAAATACTAGGATCTCGAACTTCCTGATGCTTGAAACTTCTATTCATGGGGCATCTCATTCTTCTCTTTAAGCTAAAGGGACATCAGTTTTGGCTGGTTTTGGAGATTCAAAAAATAAAAATTGCCTGGCTCTAAACTTTAAAGGCGACATGTATGAAAGTGTTTTTCACCCTTTTTCTGGTGTACAATGCACCTAACTGAGCAGTCTACGATGTCTAATGCACCTAATGAATGTGTTAGCTGCATTGTTCGTAAGACTCGACACTTTCTAATGCACCTAACATAGGGGGTTTCTGGGGCGTCGCACCACCTCGTAATAATTAGACACAGATATGAATGTGGTTCTGTAAAACCAGGCGCATTACTGCTCGGACAGGCAGAACTATCTCAATGTGCCTGAGCCTGAGGAGTCGCAGTGGAGCTGGATTTGCTGTTAGGGGAAAAAATGTCCAATATTTCTCAACTTCTACCAGTACAATAATAAAAAGTGATTTATTACAATTCACAAACTGTTTTTAATTTAATTATTTAAATTTAATGAAAAATATCATATAAAATATATAATATCCGAAAAATATAAAAATACTGTATCTCCTATAAAATGTATTAAAAATTAACAGAATCTAAAACAAATTTTACATTAAAAAACTCATTATGTTGTTCAGATTTTTATATTTAAAATTTTTACTACATTAAATTTGAAATGTATTTTTGCTGCTCTCACCCTTTATTCTACATACAGCAAGAGCCAGCACCGCACAGGTCTTGCTGGGACCCATAGTTTCTATCACTGACATGCTATTCTAATGACTTCCCTTATTTCCAGCCTATCTATAGCCTTTATACATGTTTGGGGCATTACTAATGTGTCTAAGTTATGTAATGCGCCAAACACACAGCAGGCCGGGACAAATAGGTAGGCCAAGGAAGGCGAGGGCCTTTAGGGCGCCTCCTCTACCAGGAAGAAATGGGGCCAGTTTCATGTGTAAAACTATGACTCGCAGCAGCGCCCGGCCGGCAATAAGCAGCAGTCGTCTGACCTTTTCTCCTGCTCTCCTCCCTCCCAGCGTCGCCCCCCCCTTCCTCATTTCTTCTCAGAGGCGACTGCAGAGCAAGATGCAAATTACTTCTCCTGCGACTCTGTACAAGAGCGGGAGGAAAGTGAAAGCGGACCCTGTTCTGCTGTCAAGGAGAGCTTCTACAGGTAGAGGAGCTGCTCCTAAAGTGTTATCAGTTGCCTGCAATCACTCAGTAGTGAGGAGAGTTTAAACCCTCTGACTGCAGCAGGGCTACATTGTGTCAGAGCACCATCCCCGGGGGTTCAAGCCATTACTCCAGCTCTCTCTCTCTTCTTATCACTTACTGTTGATTGATTGTAACCAGAAGTCAGGAGATTTAACCCTCACACTGTTTCCCTGCAGCTAGCTTACCAGTAATCTCTTTAGGAAGGCAGTGTGAGGGTTAACTCTTCTGACTTGTGGTTACAATCAATAAATCAACAATCAGTGATAAGAAGACATCTGGGAGCAGCCAGGGAGCTGGACTGAATCCCCCATACCATCAGTGCCCTGAGGAGGACTACTGCTCCCAGCCAGAATGAGTGTTTACAGTGTCCTTCCTCTAAGGCCATGTTCACACGGCTAATTCTGGGACGTGATATAGTCCGTAATTACGCCCCAGAGTGCAGCAATTACGGGCTGAATCCGTCCCAGTAACTACGGTAATGCACAGTTCTCATAGGCCCCGTTCACACGGCTTATTCACGCTGTATTTGCGAGCCGGATTGCGCTCGCAAATCCGGCGTGAATAAGGTGCGGGGCGGAGGCGCGGCCCGCCGGCCCCATAGACTTGCATTATCCACGGCGCGTATTGCGCCTGGATAATGTGCATGTCACTTTCTCCCCGCCCGGCGGATTCGCCGAGCGGGTAGGAGCGACGGAATCCACTGTTCTCTATGAGAGCAGTGAATTATCGTAATGACTCCGACGGATTGGCGCCGTATTGAAGCGCAAATCCGGCGCGGAGTACGGCGCCAATCCGTCGGAAAATAAGCCGTGTGAACGGGGCCATAGAGAACTATGCATTACGTCTCCTCTCCCCCCTCGGCGAATACGCCGAGGGGGGAGATAATTGACAGGTCACTTTCTAGCGGCGTATACGCGCCGCTAGCAGTGATTGTCAATGGGCCGGCGGAGTGCCGGCCCCCGCTCCCGCCCCGCCCCCGTTCACACGGCGTAATTGCGGGGCGGAATTACGCCCTGCATTTAAGCCGTGTGAACATAGCCTAAAGCAGAAAGATGTGACCAGTTTACAGTTATATAGCACTATCTGGAGGATTTCCCTGCCTGTGACACAGCCATGAAATGTAAGGGCATGTTCACATGGCGTCCTGCCTCCATGTGGACATAGGCTTTTCAGATACGTCTCTGGGTCCATCAGAACGGACCCAGAGACGCATCTAACAATTAGCAGTGAGTTTATCACTGCCGGCAATGACAGACACGCAGCGGTGTTCACATGAGGGATCTCCGCTGCGTGTTTTCATCGCGCTTGTCGGGTCCGTCTTGCGGATGCGATCAAAGAAATGATGAGCATTTCTTTGATCGCATCCAAAAAGTGGACCTGACAGGCGCGATGCAAACACGCAGCGGAGATCCCTCATGTGAACGCGGCTGCGTGTCTGTCATTGCCGGCAGTGATAAACTCACTGATCATTGTTAGATGCGTCTCTGGGTCCAGTCCTGTCAGACCCAGAGACGTATCTGTAAAGCGTATGTTCACACGGAGGTTTATTTATTTACTTAAAAACCATGTTTTAAGTAAAAAACACAACTACATTTTTCCATTGTCCAAAAATAAATTTGTGCTGTGGCTCTATAAACCATGGCACATACTTTTATGGATATAAATTTCTAATTCGCAGTAAATTAAAAAAAAAGTTCCTATCAGTCTTTTGTTTTTTTGTTACATGTATGCAGCATGAAAAACATAACAGGAGCCAGGACTTTAATTAGCCCCATTTAATGAGACTAGTTCACTTTCTAAAATGCAGTGAAATCCATAAAGAAAAGAAAAAGAAAAATATGCAGCATAAGTCTGAGCTTTTCCCATGCATTCTACTATGCATTACATAGTGTATTTTTCCAGAGTAAATAACCAGTCATAATAATATGGCTCTGTGTATTTTTCCCTCGTCGCCTACATAGACCTATGAGGGCTTTTATTTTGCGGGACAAGATGGACTTTCTAATGGTGTTATTCATTGCACCATAGAATATACTGGGAAACCGCAAAAAAATTCTAAGTGGGGCAAAACGTGAAAAAACGTACTTTCGCCATGTTTGCAGGGGTTTTTATTTATTACAACGTTCACTGGTTATATGTGTTATATGTATTGTGCAGGTTGACTTAACTCCAACAATAACAAATGTAGGGTTATCTTCATGTTTTAGTAAATTTAGTATTACATTTTCAGTCAATAACTTTTTTTTTGTTCGTCCCCATGTGGATTGAGTGAGGGGGTCTTTTTTGCAGGTTAATGTGTACTTTTTATTGGCACCACTTTGGTATTACATGTAAACTTTTTTAGTCACTTTCAATTTTAGGGATGTGAAAAGACCAGAACTCTCAAACTTTAGCAATTTAAGTTTTCTTTTAACTTGTAAGATGTCAAAAGTGGGGATTTGAAATTTTAATATTTTTCCTATATAGCGCGGGGCGGGGGGGGGGGGGGGCGCCATTTAATCCATTTGCCTAGGGCACCAAATGTTTTTGTCCCGGGCCCTGCACACAGGCGAAGGGCGGGGAACTTTACACAAATATACATTCAGGCGCATTATACACTGAAAACTTTGATGCGCCTTCCTTCATACATGTCGCCTAAATCTTGAAAATGGAAGTTCAGTTGCAGAATGTATATGATGGATGATCACACAACATATGATGTAGATACATTATTTTCGTCTAGGTTCTTCTTCAGGCCATAATAGGAGGACCAATGATAATTTCTTATAAAAAAGCATTCAATCACAAAAGTTAGAAAAGTGAAAATAGGAAATATAGAATCTGTAGCTTACATTAATTAGTGTCTGTGTTCTAGTTTTGTATATATGATGTTGAATATTAATGTCCTCTTTTCCTGGGTCTGTGTGTGTGGGGGGTTTCTTGTCCACATCTGACTATCATTGTGTCCACCATTTTGCTTCATGTGTGGTTCCCTGGTAAACAGCTTCTGTCTGTTCCTTGTCTGTCATATATTGTAAAGATGTCAGCTTGTCTAGAACAATCTGTTGGTCCTTGCCTTCATATATGGAAAACTATACCTACTCAACAGGTTTGTTCATCCCCCTCCAAAATCCTAAAATAGCCTGTTATGTGCATAGTGAAATGTGAAGTCTGCAAAATAGGTAGTAAACTCTTTACATTAAATTATTTATGTCAATTTTGTAACAT
This sequence comes from Phyllomedusa bahiana, assembly GCA_025379985.1. Taxonomy (NCBI): domain Eukaryota; kingdom Metazoa; phylum Chordata; class Amphibia; order Anura; family Hylidae; genus Phyllomedusa; species Phyllomedusa bahiana. Next base: position 16,612 of record JAODAL010012353.1, read on the forward strand.
ATCAAACATATTTCACAAGAATAATGCAGCAGGGTATAGTATTCTGGCAAAAATCAATGCAAACCTGATACAATGAATTTTAATAGTAGTGTGGATAAGGTTTGAAGAGAACCTGTCACATAGTTTATGCCCCCCTTGCTGAGGACAGCACAAGCCAGTGTCAAACATGCTGTTTCCAGCGCTGTGTCCCTTATTCTGTAAGATGCTGGAGTTTTAGAGTATTTAGTACCAATCTGCAGTTTTCAGCCAGAAAAGAGTACTTCATTACAAAAAAAAGTTCCAATTCAGGGCATCTCCACAATTGATGAACTAAAATCACCCTTTTTAGCCCAAACTTGATGCATGTTCTCAAATAGTGAGCAGGAGCATTGCTATAAGGTAAATCATGGGCATATATCTTTCTCCACTGCTCATTTACAATAACAGAATGCACTCTCTCAAAACCTCTCTGGGTCATTCCATATCAAGTGATCCAAATATGAATATTTTTTTTACCTGACGTCTTTAGATTTTTTTTATTTTTATGAAGTACAACGTTAGTTAATTACAAATAAAAAGTTTTGAATTTTTTATTTCATCAGATAATTTTTTACAGGCTTCTAAAGTTTTGAAAAAGCGCAAATTTTGGCCTGGTATGACTCTACGTTTTTTTTATCATATCTCGGGCTAGAATTAAGATAAAGAGGTGGGAGAGGCATCATTTTTCTCAGAACAGTACCGGCTTTCATTTGATATGTCACAAGACTATGTTTCTTTATATTTTGTTTTGGAGAAATCAAATTCAAAATTTTGATGCGCAATTGTGAAAAAAACCTACATTTTAAAATTGTGAAAAAATGTATGTGCGTTCCTTGTGTTCTTGGTTGTATTTGTATAGGAATTCAATTTGGGACATCAAAATTTTCTATTTTTTTTAACCCTTTAAGGACTTTGCGGGTTTTTTTTTTTTGACACATTTGTTTTTTACTCCTCACCTTCCCAGAGCCATAACTTTTTTTTATTTTTCCACCTACATAGACCTATGAGGGCTTTTATTTTGCAGGACAAGATGTACTTTCTAATGGTGTTATTCACTATACTATAGAATATACTGGGAAATGGCAAAAAAATTCCAAGTGGGACAAATTGTGAAAAAACACATACTTTCACCATGTTTGAGGGCATTTTGCTTTTACAGTGTTCAATCTTTGGTAAATATAATGTTTTCTGTATTCTACAGGTTGATACGCACCCGCCAATACCAAACATGTATGGTTTCCGTTATGTTTTGGTACCGTAAAAAAATTCCAAACATTTTCATTATTTTAAATGTGTGGCGCCATTTTGTGCGACCAATACCTTTTTTGTACTAGCACCTACGGATGACAGTGAGGTGCATTTTTTGCGGGCTGACGTACACTTTTTATTGCTACAGTTTGGAATGTATGCGACTTTTTTATCACTTTTATTCCAATTTTTAAGCGACGTGAAATGACCCAAAAACGCAATTTTACCGTTTGGAATTTTTTTCTTCTACGGTGTTCAGTGTATTGGAAAAATGATGTTATATTTTTATAGATCGGACTTATACGTCCAGGGTCATTAAGGGGTTAAGCTTTGAATCACCTGATTTTGTGTTTGTATGAGTTTCTTCCTTTTTTCTTTTCAAATTACAACTTATTGAATTCAACATTTATATGCAGCAATAAAGAAACACAAAAAACAAATCCTGTGCCAGAATCAATACATCTTAATCATCATAACACAACTTGCTCAGCATTTTCAACCTGAATTCATTGAACAAACAAAAAGAAAAAAGCTGATCATATCATCAAGTATGATTTTCTAAATAGTCTAATCCTAATTATATGTTAAAAAACAAGATTAAAAGAACCAATATTTTTAAACATCTATTTATACATGTAGTAATTTTTTTTATTATATCACTAAGCATGTCATTTATGAAGTGTTTAAGAAGAATAGTACAGTAGTTAAATCCTCGTTCTATAAAATATGAACTAATCAAACAGTTAATAGTACGTTTTTAAACTGGCCTTTTATCATCAATTTGTCACTTCTAGTGGGTGAAATGTAATCTTGTCCGTAAGCGCTTACTAGCAATGGCCATGTCCTTGTGTGTCAGAGTATGTACGGCCTGTCATGGTGTTCGGCTCCACCTGAGTTAATATCTGATTTTTGTTGACTTTTAAAATGTCTGGTTTTCTTGGATAGACAAGGATGGCGCTGGACCAGAAGGACGCAAAAAAGTAAATTCTACTTCTTCATTTTCACAATCTTTGGAGAGTACAGTAGCCAGCCTCCAGCACCGAACACACTCACCAATATTGTAGCACACCGACTCCCTTGATGTCTGTGAAGAGACTACGGTTTGTTCAAGAGTGAACATTTCAGGACATGAAAGCTCTGAAGTTGTGTCTTAGGGTATGTTCACACGGCACCTTGTGTCCGTGTGAATATCCACTTTTGTGATGCGTGTCTGGGTCCATCTGAACGGACCCAGACACACATCTAACAATTAGCAGTGTGTTTAACACTGCCGGCAATGCGAGACACGCAGCGGCGTTCACATGAGCGATCGCTGATGCATATTTGTATCGCGTCTGTCAGATGCATCTTTCAGATGTGCTCCAAGCATTGACATGTCATTTCTTGGAGCGCATCCAAAAGACAAATTGGACAAACACAATGCAAATACGCATCGGCGATCTCTCATGTGAACGCCGCTGCGTGTCTGTCATTGCCGGCAGTGATAAAGTCACTGCTAATTGTTAGATGCGTCTCAGAGACGCATCAGAAAAGCGGATGTTCACATGGACGCAAGACGCTGTGTGAACATACCCTTACTTCCTGACTCTGCGGTGGGCAGATACTACACGTGATTGACAGAGCTGCTGGCCTGTCATCTGCTCTGCATTCACTGTCTACCTCTGTTCATTCTCAGCTTTCTCCTCTGTCCTCTCCTGCTTCTAAGCTAAACATAATACAATAATACAGTAATATCAAAAAATCATGGATTATTTGGTAAATATAAACCCCACACCTTTAGACCACAAGCTGAACAGATCTGAATTCCAGATTTTTGAATTGACACTGAAATAAAAATATTTTTAAATATGATCCCATCGTGATCCCAACTTGAATTTTGGCACGGATGTGGCTAAGAGCAAAGCAGGCACATGTGCATTTTTGAAAATTTTTAAATTAAACGATTTTTTCAGAAATGCGTTTTGAAATTTTGCGTTTGCATTCACATTGGTAAAATATTAACGAAGATACTCTTGTGACATATCTGGTGAAAGCCTGTATGGTTCTGAGTAGAATGGTTTTTATTTTGTTTCTCTATATTTTTTCTAGCCTGAGTTATGAGGAGAAATGTAAAGACAGGCAACACCAAAATTCGCACTTTTTCCGCACATTGAAAATCAATTAAAAATAAAAAAAAAATCTAGAATTTTTTTCTTCACATTTTTTATTCTCTGACACACTACTACCAAATAACAAAATCTCAAAAGAATTAAACATATAGAGGTAAAAATCATAGGTTCAATTGACATAGAATGACCCTCTGTATTTTCATAGCATCTATGTCCTCAGGTTCCTCCTCCCATCTCCTAGGATTGTTGTCCTGTAAATTGTAGAGATGAAATCCAGCAATCTTTTTTGCCTTTTTTTTCAACTCACCAAATGTATCTGCTGCCTCTACTTTTGCAATATATTTGACTACGGCTCTACAGAATTGTTTCAGTTTCCTATATCGGTATTATTTCTATCTAATACTTTACCTGATCTTTGATTGTGTGTTGGTGTATGCTAGTGAATTATGCTTTATAGTTCCTGTTACTGACCACAGTTTGTCCATTGACCTCGCTATTTGTAGGCTGCCTGCCTTGCCTTTTCTCTGACCTTTTATAGACCTCTGACTGCCTTCATCTCTTGACTGCTTGTCTATGCCTTGATGATATCATACAGTTTATTATGATGACATCATACAGTCTATTTTGAAAGTTAATGATGTCATATAATAAGCAGGGGTACAGTGGCAGACTAGTCTATGGTTGGTGACAGGGGCGCAACTACCGGGGTAGCAAACGTAGCAGCGCCCTGGGGCCCATGTCCTCAGGGGGCCCATGCCCTGGGGCAGCTGCTACTATGCCTGCTCCTCCGGTAATGCCGCTCCTGTGTCCGCCAGCAGTGAACATACAGATCACTACAGCGGGCACGGAGCAGCGGGGCCCAGTGCATGCTGCCTCTGAACGCCCGGCCCTCCAGCCCGAGCAAGGCAGCGCTGCCCGGAGGTAACAGAATGGAGCGACGCTCGCTTCACTCTGCTACTTCCCCTGCCGGCTTCCCCTTCCCCCTGCCAATGATCACGTGGGTGGCGCAGTGATGTCAAATCACTGCGCCGCCCGCGCCGAGCACAGAGGCTGGAGTGCAGCGCATCGGGGTAGCATGGACCGAGGTAAGTAAACTGTTTTTTATTTTAACTCCACTGCCTGCTTATCTAGCCCCTGTAGCCCCTATAGCCTGCCTATCTAGCCCCTGTAGCCCCCTATAGCCTGCCTATCTAGCCCCTGTAGCCGGCCTGTCTAGCCCCTATAGCTCCTATAGCCTAGCTATCTAGCCCCTGTAGCCCTTATAGCCTGCTTATCTATTTCCTGTAGCCCCCTATTGCCTACCTATCTAGTCCCTGTAGCCCCCTATAGCCTGCCTATATAGCCTAGAGCCCCCTATAGTCTGCCTATATAGCCCCCTAAAGGCCGCCTGCCTATATAGTCCCTATAGCCTGCCTGCCTATCTAGCCCCTAAAGCCTGCCTGCCTATATAGCCCCCCCTAAAGCCTGTCTGTCTACCTATATGGGGCCCCTAAAGCTACCTAAACCCTGCCTACCTATATGGCCCCTATAACACACCTAAACCCTGCCTACCTATGTGGCTGCCTATGGCTACCTAAACCCTGCCTATCTATTTGGCCCCCTATAGCTACCTAAACCCTACTTGCCTACCTATATGGGGTTGAATCCTCTGTTCCTCCCCTCCCCTCTAGGAGACTGGTCCTCTAAGCTATGGCCTGTACCCACTCTCCCACCTCTGGGATGTTTGTACAGAGCTGGGGGGCAGGGAGTGAGGTGCTGGAAAAGTCAGGATTGTAATATATTTGTGTCCAAATCTGCAGGGACAAGTGGCCGGGAGAAGTCATCATGGCGGTCTGGGCCGAATGCAGAACAGAAGGGGAAGTCAATGACTCATCAGAGAAACGTCACCTGTGAGTCACAAGATGTAACTACATATTAGTCACTTATATGTCAGCAGAGCCTGTGTCTACCACTATATGGTCACCGTATGGTGGAAATGTGCAGCCTGCAGAGTATGTGTACACTGGTATCTACCACTACGTGGTCACTGTATGGAGGTAATATACAGTCTGCAGAGCCTGTGTACACTGGTGTCTACCATTATATGGTCACTATATGGAGGTAATATACAGTTTGAAGGGCACATATCTACACCGGTATATACCACTATATGGCGCGAATATTGATCTTTATTCAGTAATAGGACTGGGGTTTTATTCAGTCACTATGTGATGGTAATTTGTGGTCATGTTCTGGCGGTATAAACAGGTCCATATGTAGTAGTGTTATTGGTAATGTTAATATGGGTATAGTGGGATTTGTTTGGTAGCATTATGATGGTGATATCTATGGTGAAGTAATGACTCCTTGTATTATCTAGCAACTACATTACTTAAGAGGTCCAGGTAGACGTTCGTGTTCGGAGAGCTGGGGAGGGAGTTCCATCCAAAAGTTTGCTTTGGGGCCCAGGCTTCCCTAGTTATGCCCCTGGTTGGTGATGTCACATTGGGAGACATGTATGAAGGAAGGCGCTTCGAAGTGAATTGTCAAGTCTCATTTTCAGTGTATAATGCGCCTGAATGTATGAAAGGGGTTTCAGTGTGATTTTACATGATGTCTTAAGTTCCCTGCCCCTCGCCTGTGTGTTAGGCGCATTACAAAACTTAGGTGCATTAGTAATGCCCCAAACATGTATAAATGTTATAGACAGGCTGGAAATAAGAGAAGTCATTAGAATAGCATGTCAGTGATAGAAACTATGGGACTGATCCTGCTTGGTGGACAACAGGTCCCAGCAATACATGTGCTGTGCTGGCTCTTGCCGTATGTAGAATCAAGGGTGAGAACAGCAAAAATAAATTTCAAATTTAATGTAGTCAAAATTAAAAATTGTAAACAACATCATCAGTGGTTATTTAATGTAAAACTAGTTTTAGATTCTATTAAATTTAAATTCATTTTATGGAAGATATTTTTATATTTTTGGAATATTTTATATTTTTATATTAATTTTATATAATAAAATTTTTTATTACATTTAAATTATAATTATCAGAAATTGCTTTTTATTATTGCACTGGTGGAAGTGAGAAATATTGGACATTTTTTCCCTATCAGCAAATCTAGCTCCAGCATATTGGAATAGGTCTGCCTGTCCGAGCAGTAGTGCACCTGGTTTTGCCGAACCCCATTCATATATGTGTCTAATATTATGATTGTGGTGCAACACCCCCAGAACGCCCCCTCATGTTAGGCGCATTAGAAAGTGTCGAGTCTTACGAACAATGCACCGAACACATTCATTAGGTGCATTAGACATCGTAGCCGGATCACATAGGTGCATTTTACGCCAGAAAAGTGTGAAAAACCCTTTCATTCATGTTGCCTATAATGTTTACATTGTGAGTTTTTTGTTTACTAGATGTCTTGAGTCTATGTTTAATTTGTGTAACAACAGAACATATAACATAATACAGGAAAGACTAAGGGTATGTTCACACGATGTATTGAGGCGCATACAATACGCTCCACAATACATCGTTTGTCTCGGGAGCTCCCACGGCGCAGGGGGGGCAGCAGCCCACCGGCCCCATAGACATGCATTACTAGCGCCGCATATTCACCGCAAGTAATTGACATGTCACTTATCTCCCTGGGCGTAAAATACGATCGTATTGTACGAGCGGGGAGAGGAGGCGAAATCCATAGTTCTCACTCGTATTAGAGCGCAAATGCGCGCCGAAATTTGCCCGTGTGAATATACCCTAATGGTGGACACATCTGTACGCTGTGACAGTTCATTAGACTGAAAAAGACAAAAGTCCATTAGTCTAATATCTTGCAAAGTCAATTAAAAAAAGGCAAAACCTTCATGAGGTAGAAGCCAATTATCCTCAATTTAGGGGAAAAATTATTTCCTGATTCCAAATCTGTCAGAATAAATCCCCAGATCATCAATCCTCCAGATCTAGTAACTGTCATGATTCTGAGATGGTGGATCCACTGGGTTTCCGCGAGAGATGAGACTAACCACGCCAGGGAGCAGATTCTAAGGAGCCCACCGGTATTCCCAAGAGTCTGCCACAAGGCAGGTGTACTTGGCTATGGGGACTCCCAGGTCACTACCTCTGACATGGCAGCTCGTGGTGACAGTCAATGTGCCAACGTAGTACACAGAGCAGACAGAGTCATCGTCGGGTCACTGGCAGATAGGTCAGAGCAGGAGGCAGGCAGAGAATAGTCCATAAATGTAAGCAGGGATCAAAACCGGACAGAAACAGAAGACAGGCAATACAGTACAAATTGAATGTAGGAACAAAAATAACTGGCAAAGGCGCAATGGGAAGGTGTTCTGATAGAGCCCCTGGCTATATACCATATGCTTCCGGGAAAGTTGAGTGGCGTGCACTGGCCCTTTAATTCACAAAGGTGCAGCGCGCTCTCTCTAACACACGGCCGCACAAAAAGTCTGGAAGCAGAGTGGATGAGAGGTGAGTAGCAGGATTGGACACCATGGCATGGCATAGCACTGGACACCAGGTATGAAAATAAGTATTGACCTCTATACTACTCTACATCAACAAGGATTTTAAAATTAACCTCTTCTGTGTCCTGCATCGCCAGTGGTATTGAAATTGGCTCCTTTGCTAACCAGGGTTACAGACATTAACCCCTTTTCTGTCCAAAACCCGAGACATGCTACTTTAAACCCTGTAATTATCACTAAGTATTTTTCCCCAAACATCAGTATTCCTTTGCTGCCATTTTGGATTACCCAGTTCAGAGGGATCTTTGTCTATATTATTTATTGCCTTGCTTTCTAGCAATAAACAGGGACCATTGGTTGTGTAGAAACCTTTTTTGCTGTAGACATAGTGATTGCCCCCTTGTTAAAGATACAGCCATAGGTATAGCTAGATTATGGTAAATTGACCCTCAACATATTTTTATAAGTTATTAGATCACAACTGAGTCATCTTCTTTCTCAATTAATTAACCAACCCTAATAATGTTTTGCATGTTAGATTTGGGTTGATGTCAAATTTGACCCAAATCTAAATGATTGAAGTCAGATAGTGCCGAATAAAATATTGATAAAAATCAGCAAAATAATAAACTCTAAATTAATTTTAGGATCAGACCTTTAAGAGATCCATGGGATGAACTTACCTTTCAACATTGGTTTGGGGACCACATCACTCCAGGCCTAGCGTCACTCCTGGCTTCGCCATCTTGGAGTACGCAACACAAACAGTCGAACGTAGCGCAACCACGCGCAACGTTTTGGGAGAATCCTCCCCCTTTCTCAAGTAAAGGGGGAGGATTCTCCCAAAACGTCGCGCGTGGTTGTACTATGTTCACCTGTCTGTGTTGCGTACTCCAAGATGGAGAAGCCAGGCTATGCGGCTGCATGAGGAACGCTCGGACATTCAAAGTTACCAACCACCATGGACTAACTTTAACAATTAATCGCAAGTAGCAAATATGCTTGTTTTGGAAAGTTTTTTATGTTAAAAGCTTTCAATAAATTATACTACGTAAATTATAACTACCTGTTGGTGGTTTGGTGCTGGAGAGAAGGGAGTTAAGGATCTCCCATATTTCAGGTATATCGTGGCACGGTGTGTAACTTGAACAATTACTACCGCTTTAGTTAAGAAGTCTAGTGTCACTCCTACCATGATGTAATTTCTGGTGCAACCTCCAAAGTCACTTCTGGCTTCCGTAGATTACCCCTATGTTTTGAGAACCAGAAGTGATGGAAGACATGACACATGTATGAAAACTGTTTAGGTCTAAAACTCACTTTTTTCGCCATAGTAACTTATGGGCAACAAAGTGAGTTTTAGACCTAAACAGTTTTCATACATGTGGCCATCCACTATCACTTCCGGTTTCACTAGGTTGTGAAAAACGGAAAGGACATTGAGCACCATGGTTCAATGTCCTTTCCGTTTTTCACAACCTAGTGAAACCGGAAGTGGTAGTGGATGTTTGCACCAGAAATGAGACTGCAGTGGAAGCAATTCAAGATCTGTATAATCACTGAAAGATAAGTTAACCCCTAAAACATGCTAAAAGCACTACCTAGTTAATGGTTGGCATTAGGAATAGGGTTAGAGAATAGGATAGGGTTAGAGGAAAACTTTAGGTTTGGGATGTTCCAAAACTGAATTTTTACAAGCTTAGTTAAACTAGTGTTGACCCAAACATGGATGTAGTTGAACAACTCTAAACTCTGAAAAATGTTGATAATTATATATAATTAAAAATCATATATTTTTAATGATGTCTAATAAAATTAGGTTTTATGCTTAGGATATGTTCACACGGCTTATTTTGGGACATATTTCAGCCCGTAATTTGCGTCGTACTGTGCGAATTACGGGCTGAAATACGTCCCCGTAATTACAGTAATCCACAGATCTCATAGAGAACTATGGATTACGTCTCCTCTCTCTGCTCGCCATATTGAGAAGTGACATGTCAAATATTCACTGCGTATACGCACCGAGAATAATGCATTTCTATGGGGCTGGCGGACTGCCGCCCCCTCCGCCCGCCCCCGTGCATACGGTGTAGCTGCGGGCCAAAATATGTCCCCCAATTAAGCTGTGTGAACATGGCCTTAGATATGTGGTTCTATACAATGTTTTTGGTGGATCATAATCTGATGGAAGAAGAACATACTGAAGTCCGTCATCTCAGACTGGCACTGAATTTGAATTTGAGTTGAAACCCTTTTGGCACAGCTTTTATTACTGGAGCAACACATTATAACCAAAGAGTCATCCTAAATGATGACAGTGTGCAGAGAATGTTGTGTCATATTTCCTGCAATAGAAACATCAGAGCAGTGTAAGCTGGGTCTTAACTCCATGTATATTGGGGACTCTATGGTCTAAAATTTCAGACTTTTCCAATGTGATCTTCTCATGTATCTATCACCTCTCAAAGGGTCATTTTGACTGGATTTTCCCTCTTAAAGGTGTTTTGCCATGAAGTAAAATTGACGTGGGAAGCTTACAAATGAAATAACAAACATTTTCACCATTAATTGTTATTAAAAATTCTGCACCATTTTTGTCTTAGCTGTTCCTTTAGTGATCCATTGTTTACAGCTCGTCTCCAGGGGATACGACCAGGGCTGAGATTTTCCCCACTCCTGGTCAGACTTGCTCATACATCACTTCTCCTCTCAGGAAGCTACTGGAGGTGTTCAAACCCCAGGTGTGTCACTCCCACTCCTGTCTTCTGTACTCTTTAGTATCACAACCACACTCACTGCTGAGCGAGTGCTCAACACCAGGTGCTGTCATTCTAATCCCGTCCTCTGTACTCCTTAGTAATTATTCAAACAGTGCAAATAAATAAAAAGAAACCTCAATCAGGTCTGTACATTGATAAAGATAAAAAAAAAATCCACAGGTTTGGTTCCTACAGGGATTTGAACCGAGGACCCATGTGCTGTGAGGCAAAAACTTTACCTCTCAGCTACTCACAATGCTTTACATAAATATACCTTTATTTGACTATAGAGAGGAACGGCCTGGTGATGTCATCCTGCTGGGTCACATGATCTTCAATTCAACCAAATCACACATGCCTCCTTCTGAGCACACAGAGCTGAAGAGCTGGATACAGGAGGTATGAAATGAGATTGTGGCAAAACTCCTTTAAGGTCCATATTGATGGTTAAGCTGGGAAGTTTATTTCATCTGGTACTCAACAGAAACAGAAAGCTTTCCCCTGTCTCTTGGCTCATATAGCTTTTACCTGCACTCAGGGCTGTATTTGCCACCAGGCACCTGAGCGGATTGCTTTCTGAAACTGGAGGTGTGGTGTAATAGATTTGCTTTGGATTATGTATGATAGTCAACCAGGTGAGGGGCATGCATACATAGGCTCCACACTTAAGCAAAATGGTAGAGAATTTTTATTGAAGACTATTTAGAAAGTTACCTGATTTTGCATTTAAGAAGCAAATAATCATTAAAAAAATATGACAAGCTTCGATGTCCAAGACAAAGGATGTCTCCAAACAACAGTCAGGTTGTCTATCAAGAAAATGTGTGAAAAGTTTGTTCTAATACATTTCCTCCAAGCTTAATTGGACCATTCCTGGTATGAAGCAGATCACCCTGGTTATATACAAAGTTAAATTGTCACCCTACTGCGAGTTGACGCAGATCCTGGATAGCAAGAAAGTTCATGTAAGGCATTTTTTCAGACTTAAAAATTCTTTGTCATGACTCTTAAGTTTTGATGCTTCAGTTGTAGCTTTTATTGCTTCTACTAAACGGCCAATGCAAAAGCCCAATATTACGCAGATGAAAAATTTGTTTCTATTCTTTTTTTAATCAGATCAGGTTTATAGCAGGCACCATCTGACCCAGAGATGTGGAGGTCTGAACAGACACCAAGAGAGGTAGCATGTAGTGTAGGTTCCCACCTGAATTGGGGTCACCCTGGCACGCTATTTTGGGCATTTACAGTTTTGATAAAAAATGTGCACTAAGAACCTCAAATTTTTTCATATATTCCATATTAGCAGAAATGCTGTTCCAACACTTCTCATGTCCTCTTCGACTGTTTTTTTGTGTCTATAGAGTGCTACTGATATAGCATTGTGTTTGCATTGCTTTCGCCGCCACAGCAGTGTGCACCTATACGTTTATTCTTCAAATTGGATGTGCTGACCAGATTTTGTATTTTAACTGTCTTTATGGGGAAGTGGCCAGTTCCCTTCTTGGTTTATGTACTCCACTCACCTGCACAGATTTTTTAATCAGATCAGGTTTATAGCAGGAACCTTCTAACCCTGAAATGTGGAGGTCTGAATAGACACCAAGAGAGGTTGCATGTAGCGTAGGTTCCCACCTGAATTGGGGTCACCAATTCACCAATTGGGGTCACGGTAGGTGGGCATTTACAGTTTTGATAAAAAATGTGCACTAAGAATATTAGCAGAAATGCTGTTCCAAAACTTCTTATGTCCTCTTTGACTGTTTTTTAGTGTTTCTAGAGTACTACTGTTATTATATTGTTTGTATTCTTTTTATAGCCAAATCTATGGTGTTGGCCGTCCTTATGAAGTGGTCAGAAATCTGTGTGTGTAAATGGAGTCGAAAGAGGAATTGTAACAGAAATAAACAGTTAAAGTCAATGTATAGATTTTTTTTCACTGATTAAAACCATATAATGATACATATTCTCTTTGTAGCTGTATTTATATATTGATTGTATATTTTTTACTTCAGTTTCTGTACATGATTATGGGGGCAGCCTTTTTGGCCAAGCTGTTTTTAACAGCAGTTAGGGATATGCTCTATTGCAGCTTCCTGGACCATGGAAGTCGATGAACAAAAATTGACTCATTGACTTTCATGCAAGAGTGTAGTGGGCATGCTCTGTGAACTGGGAAGAAGCCATTGTCAGAGAAAATAAAAAGGTGAGCTCTGATCATCACCTATTGTGAATGGTGAAACCTGTGATATACATACATTTCATTGTATTCCTGACTAGGATAATAATGAAATGTGAAAAATATCTCCAGGAGGAGAGGAACCAATAAATTGGTCGGTGTGAGGATTTACTTGCCATTCAGACCTCACTGACTGTTTTGCATAAAGCAAAGGCTTATGGGAAAAGAACCGAGAAGCTCCACAGCGCCCTCTATTGGATGTAGTTATCCTCAGTTCACATGTAACTCAGGGGAGCCTAGCAATGTGAAAGGGATTTAAGCCAAACCAGTTAAGTTCAACTACAGACAGCTGTTTCGGGGTATTTGCCCCTCGTCAGTGCAACTTACTGGTTGGCTGGGTGAGAGGCAAGAGTGGCTTCGAAAGGGGAAAAATCTCTCCTTGAGGAGAGGAAACAATAAATTGGTCGGTGTGATGATGATAATGAGGAGACTGCTGAGAAGAGATCTTTACAGAACAGGAAGTATCAGCCTGTTATTAGACTTAGTGGCCAAAGTGCAAACCACAAGATTTTAGAATTATTTTAAAATGTGTGCATTACATTATAAGCTGTATAAATTATGGTACATTTACTATGACATTTGTGCCAGAATTCTATTGCAATCTACACCAAAGCAGTATCATACATGCTTTACACCACATTTATTATGTGTTCTAGACAATTTTTCTAGACAACGTCTGTGTTTTGTCCGAAAAAAAAGGGGGCATGGCCTTCCAATAATGATTAGGCTTGAGAAAGGGATGTAGATTTAGGTGTAAGCCCTGTGCCCCAAAATGCACCAAAATGTTGTCTCAAACAGTGGCATAAAGTAAACCAACTAATTGAAGTGGTAAACTCAGACTAGACAGTCTAAGGGCGTGTCACCACGGCACCGGTTTGCGGATGGTTTTTCAGACGGTTTGCCGTTTTGCAAATAGTCTGAAAAACCGGCCGCAAACTTTTACACGGGCCGCTAGGGAAAACCCGTGCAGCAGTCCCCACTGCACTGGCCGCCCGAAAAGCATTGAACATGTTCATTCTTCCGTCCGGTTTTCGGACGGAATATGTGCATGTGAATGTGAAAGGGGAGGGCTTTTCTCCGCTCATCGAAAAACCATTCCCCGGCGGCCGTGGAGACGGCACGAAAACAGGACAAATACAGGTCGGATAAACCAACCGATATTTGTCCTGTGCCGTGGGGACACGTCCTAAACCTGCACCAGATTTATCAACACTAAAATAAATTTGTTACTTTTTTAGACTGTCTAGTCTAGGTTTACACTGTCTATGTATTAGACAGCATTGATACATCTGTATGTACCTGACATTCATACCATTATGGTTAATTCATATCTTTTGGTGAGAAAAGCAGGTGGTTGAGCTCTCTCTTTCCCTGGGTGTTTTACTGTTTTTAATGATAAAAATTCAATTTTATTCTTAGAGATGTGTTTCTATACATTATTTTTGGTGGGTCATAACCTGATGGAAGAAGATCATGCTGAAGTCCGTCATCTCAGACTGGCACTGATATAACAGTGAAACCCTTTGGCACTGCTTCTATTTCTGGATCAACACATTATAACCAAAAAGTCAACCCAAATGATGACAGTGTGCGGAGAATATCGTATCATATTTCCTGTAATAGAAACCTCTGAGCAGTGCAAACTGGGTATGAAATATATGTATATTGGGGAATCTGTTATGGTCTAAAATTTCAGACTTTTCCAATGTGATCTTCTCATGTGTATCTATCACCTCTCAAAGGGTCATTTTGACTTGGTTTTCCCTCTAAGGATGTGTATACACGGTAAAGACCAAATACCGGTTGGGAAATCCAGACCGGAATTTAGTCTTTTTTTGGGTATGGATTTTGTCCGTAGTTTTCAGATTCACGCCGTCCCCCTTCACACCCACATGTTCATCTTCTGCCCGAAAACCAGAAGAATGACCATGCTCTAAGTTTTTCGGACCGCCGGCGGTGTAAAAAACGTCCGGTGGAAAATCTGTGCAGTGGAGACTGCTACACAGATTTTCTATTAAAGTCAATGTAAAAGGTTGACATCTGGTTTACAGACGGTTTCCAAATCCAAAAAACCCTCTGTAAAACAAACTGAAAACCTTTGCCGTGGGGACAAGCCCTTAAAGGAGTTGTCTCACTACATTGATTCATCTTACTTCAGTCTTGTTTTCTTGGTTTCATTTTGAATCCAGTGGCGTGTTTACTGTTCTACTAGGCTGCAGTAGAAGCCAGGTCTGTAGCTATAGTAACCATTGCTGGCAGCCTATTGGGAGAGATTGAACAGGTCTGTAGCTATAGCAACCAGTGCTGGCAGCCTTTCAGGAGAGATCAAACAGGTCTGTAGCTCTAGCAACCAGTACTGGCAGCCTTTCAGGAGAGATCAAACAGGTCTGTAGCTATAGCGACCAGTGCTGACAGCCTATCCTGATAGATTGAACAGGTCTGTAGCTATAATGACCAGTGCTGGCAATCTATCAGGAGAGATTGAACAGGTTTGTAGCTATAGCGACCTGAGGAGCTGATGCAGCCCATATAAGAGGGGATATCTAGGAATACGTAGGACACTGTTAATGGACACATATTGCAAAGTGACTTGTTTTTGCAAGAGCTTTAACATAAAAAGCCGCAATCCTTGTAGTGAGACAACCCCTTTAAGGTCCATGTTGATGACTAAGCTGGGAAGTTTCTTTCATGTGGTACCATATGTAATCATGAGAAGATATACAGTATCCGCCCATAGCAGTCTATAGACACTATATTCACATCCTGTACAACACAGATAAATAATACATCCATGGGCATGAGATCTGAAGGACAGAATAGTCTTTTTATCAGATATAAGCTTTCCCTTACAAGACTTGTAATCAATCAATGTATTGCAGAGACCTTGGTTTCCTTTACATCTTAAATTAGTATGGAAGATCAGCAGAGTGGCGAAAACAGAATGAAGAATACAACAAAATAGCAGAATATAGGTTTATGTTATTGGAACTCCACAACTTCCTCCATCTAGAATGACAAGAGAAAATACAAAACAGAATTACAAAAGTTGTAAATATACCGATCCAATAAAATAACAATTATCTGTTATAATAGGGGACATACGTAATAGACAGAACACTATAAAGTTTTTTTTTAATTTTTTATAGTTGCATTTACCTATAAATCCGAAAAGTTCCCCCATTTTTGACAATATGTCTTTTGGACCCATTTTTTAAAGGGGATCTCGGGGATTTTGTGGATGCAAAAGTGCAAAGAGTTGGGGTTTTTTGGGTTTGACTTAATCGTGAAAAAAAAACCCTATTCTCTTGCAGTATATGTTTTTGTAACATGATAGATGCCATTGAGTGACTCCATCATTGGTATATACTGGAAGGTGTTTCACTAAGGATTTGGGGCCCTTGGTTTAAAATCTCGAAAATTGAGTATAAGAATCAGGGTATCATAATTTTAAACACAGAACAAGAAAAAAATTTCTGTATCACTAAACCCTTTTTTGCCGATAAAAAAAAAAGGGAAAAAAGGGATTTAGTGATATAGTATTTAAAAGATGTACAATAAGGTTAAGATTTTATATTGGGGTTTTTTTTTAATTGGTTAAAGTCTACCCAAATATCAGTGATTTGATTCTGCTCAAAAAACAAATTTTGGCAAAATCTGTTGGGGTAATTGTACCCTTTCCCGCCCTAACCCTCTAAGGCCCGGGTTTCAACCCGGCTTTTTGGGCCCCCGGGTATTTCCCGGGAGGGTTTTGGTGGGTCGCCCTTCCTCGTGAAAATCCGTCCAAAATAAGTCAAAAGCCTATTTTCTATTTTTCAATAGAAAATAGGGCCCTCTTCGTTCACACGGGGCGGGGGTTTCCGTTCCGGTTTTGCCGCCGGGGAAAATTGACGGCAACCCGGGAGGGAAAAACCCCAATGTCATGTCAACTTTTTTTCCCGGGGAACGGATTCACCACCTACAATGTTTCGGAGTGGTGAATCCGCGGGAAATCAGTTACAAATACGTGGCCAAACTTATACATTTATTTGAACTGTTTTTTTAAACTAAATTTCGAACTTATTTACGTCGGCAATCCGTTGAAATTAGGGTTCTGAAATAAGCCGTGTGAAACGGGGCCTAAGTTTGACTGAAAAAATTTTCCAACCTTCAGGGTTAAACCCCCCCCGGCGCGGCGTGAAAAAATTTACCGGTCGGTTTTCCTGTCTTAAAAAAACCAGCGGTATTTTGCCGTCTTTTGGGGCCATGGTTTTGAGGGCCCGGGTTCTTCCCCGTTTACGGGATTCCCCCCCCCCCTTAAAAACCATTGCAATGCACTTCTTCCACCCAAAAAACCCGGGCGGGAAAAATTGAAAATTTTCCCAAACCCGGCGGTGAAATTAAAATCCCCATCCACCGGGAAAATCCTTTCTGTGGGGGACTTCCCCCCCTTTCCCTTGGGACTGTTTTATACTTGCGGGTGGGGGGCGGGAAAACCCGGGGTTAATGACCCAACATACGGGGGAGGTGAACCCAAAAATTGGGTTTAAATGCCGAAATTTTTTGGGGATGGGCACCCAATTGATTTGGGGAAAATTTTGCTTTATTTTTATGACTGTTTTAAAAAAGGGGGAAGTTTAAACTTTGGGGTTTTAAAAGGGGGCGCATTTTTAACCCAATTTCTTAGTTTGTATCTACATCCTTTCCCTTGAGTTTAAAAGGGGGGTTTTCCCACATCCTTTTTCAACCCCCTGCATCCAGTCTTAACCCCCTCTGTGTGCTTAAAAAGAGGACGGGGGTGCGTTTTTGTTTAAAATTGCTTTATCATGTTTTAAAATTGTACCCACGGGGGGATACAAAAAACGGGCCCTTTTCCCCTCTCTTTAGCCCAAAGAAAGGTCTTTTTTCTGTTATAAACTTAATTTACTACAAGAAAGCTCAAGGTAAAAAATTTTTTCCCTCCGGGCAAAAAGGGCCCTTTGGGTTTTAAAATTTTCCTTGCGGGAAAACCAATCCTTTTGGTTTTTATTTCTCTTTTAAGCACAGATTTTATTTCTCAATGCCAGACCTCATTGGGGTTTTCCCTTTTTTTTTTCTTTTTTTTGCACTGTTTGGGACAAAATTACTAAGGGGAAGTACAGAGGACAGGGGTAGATGACAGCCCCTTTTGGGGTTTTTTGAAAAACTAAGAAATTTGCCGAGAGGAGAGGTGTTTTTCGAGCATGTGCGCCCAAGGATTGAAGACCCTTCAGCCCTGATCGTACCCCCTGGAACGAGCTGTAAACAATGGATCACAAAAGGAAGCTAAAACCCAAAAAGGGGTGCGGGAATTTTTTTTAATAAGGGGGAAAGGGGTAAATATTTTTTGTTATTTCATTTACAAACTTCCCCCCGTCAAGGGTTTAATTCGGGGGAAAACCCCCTTTTAAAATTTAAAAAGTAAAACTTTGGGTTCCAAATATTTACTGGAATTCCAATTTTGGCTCAAAACCTTTTTCCCAAAGGAAAAAAGTTTACATTCTTGACCCCAAGGGTTGTGGCAGAAGTTCTTCTCTACACACTGAGCTCTATGTGAAACTAAACTGATCTAATAAAATTTTACAGAAACTACAGTTACCGTCCCCAAAATATGATTGGGAATATGTGAATTTAGTAAAATTTGCTATTAAAAAAAGGGGGCATAGTTAACACTCACAAAAATGTGGGGAACCCCTTTGATATGCCCAAAAAAAATTCAAAATGAGGCTGTCCTCATTTTAATGTCATTTTAAAACGGACGCAGTTACAAAATTTTTTTTTTTTTTTTTAAAATGAAGATCCCTTTTTGCATAAGAATTACCTAAGGGGGAGAAAGGAAAAGGGATTTCCTTGTTTACAACCTAAAAAATCTTCTATTTTTTGCAAATTATGGGGTAAGAATTGGTATGGGTTTTGAGGAGGGCTTTAAAAATACCCTTAAACCCTTTAAAAAGGGTTTTCCCTGAAGTAAAATTGACGGGGGAAAAGTTTGAAATTTAAAATAAAAAAATTTTCCCATTCATCATTAAACAAAATTATTTTTCCCTTTTTTGCTTAGCTGCCCCTTTTTAGTGATCCAAGTGTACAGCCTTCCGGGGGATACGCCCCAGGGCTAAAGGGGTTCTCACTCCTGGTCAGACATCCCTCTCCTCTCGGGCCCAGCTTTTGAGTTTTTAAAACCCCAGGTGGCAAATCATTCTACTCCCGTCCTCTGTGCCCTTAGTAATAAGTCAAGCAGTGCAAATAAAAAAAAGAAAAACCTCAAGGGGGTCTGTGCTTTGATAAAAAAAAAAAGGGAAAATAAAAAAGGTTTTTGTTTCCTGCGGGGATTTGAACCGAGAAACCATTGTCCTTTAAAGGAAAAGTTTTACCTCTAAACAAAATGTAGCTACTTACATTTCGAAAAAAAACAGCCCTTTCTTTGACTAGAGAGAGGAAAGGCCCTTTGGTAAATTGTCATCCTGCTGGGTAAATTTGTTTGAAATTTCAAATAAACCCACACACGCCCCCTTCTGACCAACAGAGCTGAAGAGTGGATACGGGAAGGTTAAAAATGAGATCGGGGGAAAAAACCCCTTTAAGTTCCCCAATTTTTTTTTTTTAAAGGGGAAATCCTGAAATTTTTCTTTTGTTCACATTTTTGGGAAATTAATGCCCAAGGTTATTTTCTGTGCGGCAACTGCTTTTAAAAAAACTCCTTTTGGGAAGTGCTGCCCTTCCTAATTTTTTAAAACAGAGCAATACTTAAAAACTAGCTTAAGGGTTGGCGGGGAAATAATAAATGGGCGGGGTAAATGCCTGCTCAGAATAAAACTAACCCCATCTCAAGCAAAAAAAGATCGACCGGGTTTAAAAAAAATTCGGGAAAACTACTGTTTTTCTTACGGGTTTCGGGGATACACCCTGGGTATCTGTCACAGCTTAGCGCCTTCAACCTGAGCCGCATAAGCTTTGAAAAACGGGTTTTCCCTTTTAAGTTCCCCTTTTCCTTGCATTTGGCTTTCCCTTGCGATCGGGGCTCAACTGCCCGGGGGGAAATGGGGGAAAAGGGCCTGACTTTGGTAGACCTAAAGGGTTGTTTTTAAACTACAAATACACCCTCAAAAAGGCAAAAAACCCCATAAAAAAGACCTAAAAATCAAGGGGCCCCGATTATGGGGAAGCATCTACAGTTTTTTACAGTAGCGGGTGGGGGGACCCCAAAAAAAACTCACTGGGGGGCCCCAGAAACAGCTCAACTGGTGGGCCCCTAGGTCAATTTCCAAAGCACCCCAGTCTGACACTGCTTGCTGTGCCCAAAGTCAAAACTGTTTGATGGGGAACAGAAAGGGGCAAGTTGTTTCCAAACCCTCAGAAACCCAATTAAAGGCATATTTTCAAGGGCCCTTAAATTGGGGCGAAATTTTTGCAGGTTTTTCGGGTCGAATTGCCCCTCAAAAACAAGCAAAAATGCGCCCCAGGTCATTAGGGTTATAATCCACATTTCTGATAGAGAAACTAGGGTTTAAACGCCTTAGAAAATGGGCAAATTTGTTTTTAACCAAAGTGGAATTCGTTTAGAATTTCAGGGAAAAATTTGGTTCGGAACGAAATTCGAAGTTTGGGGGACTTTGCATGAACGAAGGGGGGGTGTTTTTAATTTATTAAAAAAGGGTCCGAGGCCCCATGGCGTTACAAAGGGGCAACACTCGGGAGGGGAAGGGAAAGGGGATAGCCGCATGACATGTGGGAGAGATTTAAGCCCAAACAGAGGGCCGGCGGGAAATTCTGTGACGTTCCCCCGCACTATATAACCCCGGGGGGGCGGCTGGGGCTCCCCTACCGCTCTCACTGTATGAAATAGGGAAAAGGGGCTGCCACGGCTGCTTGAAAACTCTTAAATTAAAAAAGGGTCAATTTTTTTTTCAGCAAATTTTTTGGGGGGGTTGGTTTTCAGTTGTTCAGAGGGCTGCTTCTCTTAACGTTCTTAATTTTTGATTTTTGGGGTATTGGGAAACTGAAGTCCCCAAATGCATGTACATTTTAAAGCTTCTTGCTCACAGCACATTGGGAATATCCAAGGGGGATCTAAGGGCCTTTTTTCCCGTTAAAAATTCATTTAAAGAAAACAGCGTTTTTTTCAATACAAATACCCAAAATTTTTTTTGGTTTCCCAAATTTGTTTGCGCAATTTACATCAGGGGTTTTAAATTTAACTTGTTCTGCGTTGTGGTACCCAAAAGAAACCGTCTTTTTTTACCGCCAAAAAAAAACCCTTTTTGCCCCGTAAAATAATTTATAACCGAAATTTTAAATTAAAAATTTTTTCCGTTTTTTCTGTACCATAAAAAAACCCGCCCCTTGTAAACCCCGCTACAAAGTTGAAAATTTTTTTGGTTGCTTTTAAATTTTTTTGCACAAATTTTTTCATCCCGGGGTTTTAAATTTAAAAGTTTGTTCTGCTGTTGTGGGTGACTAAAAAAAAACCCCTTTTTTTCATCGCCAAAAAAAAAACATTTTGGGGGCCCGTAGCAAATTCGTAAACCCCAAGGCTAATTAAGGGCCCGTTTGGTTTCTTTTTCATCAAATAAAATACACAGTGTTTTTTAAAAACACATACAAGTAAATTTTTTTCCTGGCCCTTTGTGGGGCGGGAATTTATAAACCAAGGGTTACCCAAAACTTGTTTTTTTTGTTAATTTGGCGGGCAAAACAGGGTTTGGGGAAATTTTTTCATATACAGATATCTTCATCAAAAATTTTCTGTACATTTTAGAACAAAACAGTCTGTAGACATGAGGGGGGGCAGGCTCTTCACCTGGAGTGCAAAAGGCCCCAAAAAAATTTTCCCGGGCCCCAAGGGGCCCGCATAGCAAAGGGGGCGTTTTTGGGGATTTGGGCACTTTGGGGGAGGCCCCAAAAAGCCGCTGTCATCTAGGGCCGGGGGGGCTGAAACAACCCAAGGGTTCTTTATTTGGGGCTACGGGATCCACTTCCTCCCCAAAGACATTGAAACCCCCCAAGAGTGGTTTGGGGAAAAAGGGCGGGGGCACAAACCCCTTTTTGGCATGGCCCCGGGGGGCGGGGCCCGCGGCCCTCACCTGGGCCTCAACCCGCCCCTGCCCCTCCGGTTTCCCCCCGCCAGAGATCTACTAAGTGGTCTGGGTCAGCGCCCCCTAATAGTGAGGGTGAAAAATTTGAGGAAGGGCAGTCAACGCTACTTGGCAAACGAAAAATGGGGGGCCCAAAATCCCCGGGTTCTTCCTTTTTTCCCGGGAAAGTATTGATTTGAGAGTGGGATGGGAGGGGCCCTTTTTAATTGTTAAAGGGGGCAAACCCCCTTCATACCAAGACCCGGGGAAAGAGGAAAGGCAGGGAAATGACATGAAAACACAAATAGTGATGGTGTTTGCCGCCGCCCCTTGGGGGGGCCGGGTGAGGCCCAAGGGGTTCATCATGCAGGAAAGGGGGCTCAAACTTGCGCATCAGGGAGCGGCGCAAACCCGCAAAAGGGGGCCCTGTGGCCGTGGGCCAAACGGATAAGGGACAGTGTGGGGGTCGGGGGCCAAACGGCCCCGGGGTTTTTAAAAAAACCCCTTTGCAGGTCCAAGAAAGTAAACCCACAGGGGCCCCAGCGAGGCAGCGACGGTAGTAGTCCCCCAGTGCGGAGCCTTGGGGTAAAAAACAGATACTCGGCGGGGTGTGGCAGTTTTTGCTAAGACAAACCCGGGGGAGCCGAATAGGGTATATGTAAAAATCTGTAAAACAAAAGTGAAGCGTTTGGCCCCGGGAGCAATTTTTGGGCAAACCCCGGGCCCCGCGTCCCAACAAAATGGCCCGCACCCATCCCGGTGGCCCCGGATAAACGTTGGGTCAGAAAGTGGTGGTCCCATCCCGCCCCCCCAGCAACCCGCAGCAGCACAGCGGGCCCGGGCAGCATTTTCCAAAATTTCAGCCCCGCAAGGCTCCACCAAAATCTGCAGGGAAGGGGGTGTTTCTCTTTGCATCATCCCCGGTTTCCCGAAGCTCCCCGGGTCCTCGCTACTCATTTGGGGCCACAGTCTTTTAGCGAGGCGACTGGGAAAAAAGACAACATTTTTGCGGGGCCCAAAAACCAAACCTAAAGGGGCAGAATCTGACCCCTTTCTCCTGCCCGGGTTTTTGGTGCTGCAGTCCCCCCCTTTTCCCAAAAGGGGGACTCTGCCTCGTTCAAAAAACTAAATGGCCCGTGCCGAGCCGAGGGGGGGAGAGTTTTCCCAAACCGTTTAAATTTTTTTTCCAAAAAAGGCTGTAACCCGCACTTCTAAATATGTAGGGAAAAGAAAAGGGGGGCCAGTCTTTGAGCCTTTTCCCTTTTTTTTCCCAAGGTTTTCACGGGACGCGGACTCTGGAAACTGTTAAAATTACGGTAGGGGCCAGACATGGGCCTTTTACGGCCCACTGGGTGAATGTGCTTTCCCGCCCAGGCCCCACCAACAACTTGGACAGGGGACGCCGCTTTTTCCCCACGTTGTTAAACTGCGGCTCCTTCGCCAAAAGTCCGCCTCCTCCTCCTCCCCCCCCCACCATCTAGCCTCCACAATTTCTGGCTCCATCATACCACATTTGTAAAGGGACAGCGGTGTCATGGGAATTTTTAAAAACCCCGGTTTCCTCACGAACAAGTCACAACAGGGGGGAAATGCTCCGCGTCATTCCCGAAGAAAACGATGTTTTGCCTTTCTCCTGCCCCCCAAATGCAAATCGGAAAAATGGTGACGGGGCAATGGGGGGGGAACATGGTGTCCGGGGCCCGCACCGAGGAGGGATGGTTTCCCTACGTCCTGCATGGCGACGTGTTTAATCCCGGGGTTGGGGAAAAGGTTCCCGAAAAACTTTCCCCCAATCTTCAGAAGTTTTCTGGGAAAATTTGGGCCCGGAAAAAATGGCTTTGCACTTCCAAACCCTTCCTTTCAAAGCCCCGGAAAAACCCCTCGAGTTTCCCGGGGGCCCGAACGGCCCCCCAACACCAAAAACTGGGGTATCAGGTTCCACCCGCTGGAAATTTTCCCGCCTCACTTGTTGGCCGGCTGTAGAACAGAGAAAGGCCATTAAAAAGATTTTTTTTGATACCAGGCGGGAAAAGGAAAAATATCCCCCGTGGGAACTTTGATGCAGCCAAAAGGGGGTCACTTAATGCGTGACCCCCTGGGCCCCTTTTTTGGGGGATTTTTGGGGTTTTTTTGAGTGACGAAATCCTTTTATTTGATCAAAGGCCCCGAGGACCCAGGCTCGGGGGAAAAAGGTTAAATTCCCCCTGCTTCATGTCCTGGAAAACTGCTGAAAAAAACTGTCTAGCAGGGGACTGGGGGGACCTCGACTACATCTCGCGGGGCCCCATGAGTCCGGGTGGACTGAAATGGAGGGGGGAAGGAGGGGAAAGGGAAAATTTGGGGCAGAAGGGATTGTCTGGGGGAAATGAGTGGAAATTTTTACCCAGGGTTTTTTACAAAGGAGAAAAAGGAAAAGGAAACAGGACACAGAGGAGGTAAATGGGGATGAGGAAAAAAGAAGGGGAAAAGGTAGCGGGGCCCGGGGAAGGGGCACCGTTGGGCAAAGGGGATAAAAGGGGAGAAAAAGGGGGGGCAAGAAAACCCCCGGGGGGGCAAAAATTTTGTGCCCCGACCCCCCGTTTTGCAGCCCTGTTAATTTGGCCCAGGGGGGAAAAGGAAAATTTTGGGGGGGGGAAAAAGGGGGGGGCCCAAGGGGGGCACGGGGGGGGGGGGGGGGTTGGGGGGGGGGGATTTTATTTTAACGGGGGGGGGGGGAAGGGGGGGGGGGGGGGGGGGGGGGGGGGGGGGGAGGGGGGGGAGGGGGGGAGGGGGGGGGGGCCATGGGGGGCCGGGGGGGCCCGGGGGTTGAACACGAATGTCAAAAATGGCAGGAAAGGGAACCTTCCGGTCCCATCTTCTTATTGGCCCCCTAAGGCCCTAATGGGAGGCCTTTTTCCCGCTTAAATTTGGGGAGGGGACCGGGGGGGGAAAATTCAAATTACTAGAGGAAAACCCCCGTGTTCACTGGGCCGTCCCATTTAAAGGGGCTAATTTAACTGGCCGGGGGTTTCTCCCCCCTAAAATCTTTTTGGGGGATTTCTGGGGGGGGGTGGAGGGGGGGGAGCAAAATACCAGCTCCATCCGCGGCAAACCCAAAATTGTTTGTCACTGAAAGAGAAAACTTCCTTTCCCCCCGCCCCGTTTGGATGGGCCCGGGGGGTGGCCCAGGGGAGCAGCAGGGGCCCGGACCGGGCCCTGGGGAACCCAAAAGGGGTTTGGGCCCACTTTGGCAGCACTCTGCCAAAACCCCTTTGTTTAGAAGATCCCGACCGGGACTACTGGGCACCGCAAACCCGGAAACATAAAACGCCCGCAACCCTTTTCGAGTTTGGGAGTGGGAAGCTGTTTCCGCCCGGCCCGTTTGTTTTTGGGGAACAGAGGGGGGGTGTTTAATTTCCGGCGGGGGCCATCGTACCCCAAGGAAAACCCCCTTGTCCACGGGAAATGTGGAAAAGACTGACCTTTTTTCAAAAATTTTAAAAACAGGGGTGGAAAACGGCCAGGATTTCCACACACCCAAAAGGGCCCTTAAAGGGGTCAGACTACATCAGGGCCTTGCGCCTCCCCCTTTAAAAGTTAGAAATGAGTCTTTGGGGTTTAAACTACCCTGCCTCAGCCCCTTTTTCTATCCCCCCACCCGCCTAATCCCCACATCTGCTGACCCGTTTCTCCCTCTGCCCCCCAAACCCTCTTAAAACAGGGACTGTAATTTTCCACCCACCTTTCCCCAAAATCGTCCTTGTGCCACTCCCATGATCCCATTCTGCTGCTGCTGGTTTCCCTGCCCTCCACACTTTTGGGGCATTGTGGGCCCAACTCCCTGCCTCATGCCTGCTTGGGCCGGCGGGGTGGCTGCTGGGCCCTTTCCCTCCACACTGTGTCATTTTTTGCCACTCTCTGACCTCATGCTGTTGCTTCCCGGGCCCTCACCCCCACTTTTTGTCATTGTGCCACTCTGGGCCTTTCTCCAGTTTTTGCCCATTCCAAGAATGGTAATAAATTTTGCCCCTGCCTGACCTTAGTGGCTGCTGGGCTGCTTTTTCCGAAAAGGGGCCCTCCAACCCCTTTTTTGTTTATTGTGCCAATTTTGTGGCCCTATTTTTTTTTGTTTTTTGGCCCCACCTCCCGAATGTCATTTGTTTCAACTGGCCCCCTTCCCCAAAACCCCCCCCCTACCGGGGGGACTTTTTGGCTCCCGCCGGGGGTTTTTCCTCAAACCCAAATTTTTTGGTCAATTTGGGTGCCAAACCAAATGAATCCCGGGCTACTCCATTTTTTTTCTTGGGGGCCAACCCTCCAGGGGGGAATTTGTCAAAATTGGGGGGGCCCCCGGGGGGTGACCTCATGGGGTTTTCCCGCCGGGCCCTCCCCCATTAAATTTTGGGGCATTGTGGGCCCCTTTTTTGTGGCCCTTCTCCTGTTTTTTGGCAACCCCCAAAATGTCCAAAATTGGTGCCACTGGCCCCGACCTTTATGCTACTGGGGGCTGGGGCCCCCGTACCTCCCCACTTTTGTCACTAATTTTTGCCAAACCCGAGCCCTCAAACTTGTTTTTTTTCCCCAGCTGGGCGCCTTTCCCTGACTTTTATTCAGGCTTTCATTCCCATTCAGTTTTTTTTTGGGCATTTTTTGGGCCCCCATAAAATGGGCCCCGGAAATTTTTATAGTGAAAGCGAATTTTAAGAGTGGCGGCAGTCATGTGCGGGGTCATACAAAAACAAAATTTTTAAAAAGGGCCAAACCAAAACTTTCCCCCCCCGCATATTTTAAGCATGGCACCCAAAGTTTTTACAGCACCCTGGAGGGCCCTTTGCAGCCTGGAAATAAACTGTTTTTTTAACCCTGATTGTCCGAAGTAAATTTGGAACCCCCAAAATTTTTTTTTTTGTCGGAAATTCGGGGGGAAATGGGCCCCAAACAAATTTTTGAGAAAATTTTGCCCCCTTCCCCTAATTACGCCCCCCTTTTCCCTTAGCTACAAAATGATCCCCTTAAATTTTTAGGCGGGGAGAAAATGAAAATGTTCAATTATTTTACCCGGGAAATTCACCGGGGCCACGAAATACTGCTGTCTATGGGGGCTGAAAAGGCTGCCCGGCCCCCCCGCCCGCGGGGGGGTACACGCCGAAAAAGGCACGAGCTCCCCAACACCGGCGTAATTTTGGCCCAGGCGTAACGGGTACGAGTCCCCCCAAATTTTTTTCCCGTAAAAATACCCTTTGTTACAATTTTTCGGGAAAAATAGCTGGTGAGAAAAGGACCAATTATTCTTTTAGTCCCAAATTTAAAGACCCCAAAAAGGGGGGGCATCCCTTTTTTGGCCTTTGTAAGGGTTGTAAAATTTTAAGGAATTAGCTGACAATTTTGCACTTTTGCTAAATTATTGTAAATTTTTTAAAAGGGAGGGATTGGGGTTTTTGGCGTTTTATATCGCAATGTTAGGAATACTTTACTGTGGGTCACCATTGTGACCCTCCTTTCCCTTTTTGGGAAAAAAACAAAATATTGAATTGGATACAGAAAACCTTCCAGGAGAAAAGAATGATTGGAATTTAAAAGGGCTTTCTGATAAAGTAAAAAGTGCAAAACTGAAAAATACCAGCTATACAATTCTATGGGCTACACTGTATCTCTGTGTGCATTTGTAATGTATATACACTTTTCAACATTGAAATTGCAACACCAAGAAGGACAACCTGTAATGTTCTGGATTCAAGGAAAGGAAGTAGCAGGTGTTAGTAAGATCTGTAACAACGCTGGTAGACTTCAAACAACATCAGCACAACTGGGAACTACACCAGCAGTCACATGAAATAGCAATACAAAGTGTATCAATCAGAAGGACTCACCCCTAAATGATTTGCCAAATGGACAGTGAGTGGATAAAGACAGGTGCACGGCTTGTAAAGATTCAAATGCGGGTACACGCCAGAAATGGGAGAGTAAAAATGATGACTCTCCCTAGCCCCCTAATTCTTTCCCTAAAGCTTGCCCTATGCCTGCCACTAAAACCAGAGCTTCTATCCTTAAACCTAACCCTAAGGGTATGTTCACACGGCGTACCGGGGCACGTACTGTATGCGTCGCAGTACGCTGTGCGCTTTGGAAGTTGCGCTGACCAGCGTCTACTGCCAAGGACGGGGGGCCATCCCCATTCGCTTCTATGATCAGCGGCGTATAAGCACCGCAAAGAAGTGAATTGTCACTTCTCTCCTCCGGCGTACAATACAATCGTAGTGTACGCCGGGGGAGACAAGGCGTTATTCATAGTTCTCTATGAGAGCTATGAATTACCGTAATTGCACTGTGCATTTCGCCCGTATTAAAGAGCAAATACACGGCAAAATGCGCGCCGCAATTACGCGGTGTGAACATACCCTAAAGCTTTTCCCTCAGAAATGTCCCTAAGCTAGAACTTATCCTAATACATGAAAAGGCTCTAGGACCTAGTGACTTCTAGGCAATACTCAGCAGAAACAAGATAAAGAACAAATCTATTATTTTTAAGAACTACAAACTTTAGAACTTGTCCAAACAATACTAAGATGTGAAATAATAAGATATTGCACGCTGACACAACTAAACTAGATAATAGACTTCAAGAAACAACAGTCCGACACATCAGTACCAAAGCTTCTATTTTCTGCCCAGACTGCCATGTTACCCTGAGTTCTATAGAGACCAAAAGTATTCTATTGAGCTCAGGTGCACATCCAGGACAGCTAATCTGCAAGGATCCTGAGCAGTTGCCATGCAACAACTCCAAACACATGCAACAGAAGACAAACATAACACAGGAACTCCTGTTGACCTAAAAGTAGAAAAGGAAAAAATGTCAGGAGAGTTCCTGCCATTCGTAACAAGATCTAGAAATGATCAAATTTAAGGCATGTAGATCCAGCTTGTGGCATGTGTGGGCATAGAAGCTAGATAGAAAGCAAAATTTTTGTAGCCATTCGAAACCTAAAAATATCAAGTCATGTGGGAGAATTGTGCAATGCCTCTTGTTTGTCAAGGAGGACGGGGCCGGACATGGGTGCGCAGCCCTAAGGGTAGGACCCACATGACCCTTCGCGCCGTCTGTCGCGTGAGGTCAGGGGGCGGAGTCGGGCACGTGGGGAGGGGCCGGCATATAAAGCCGGGACCCACGCGGCGCGGGAACAGACATGCGGTCAGCAGGAGTAGCAGTCCCACCCTCCCTGCCTATTGGTGGTTTGGGGGGGGCGGGCTGGCGGTGGTGGTTAGGTTATCCGGGGGCCTTTTTCGGGGTTGGTGGCGGGTTGTCACAGTGGCTGGCGGGGTGGGGTCCTTGGAGTCGGTGGAAAGTAGTGGGGGAGTCAGGCTCAGCTTTGCTCCCAGTTTCTCGGATGGACCGGTCTGGTTAAGGTTGGGGCTCCACAGGGCAGCGTCCTTGGGAGCTGGTTACGGAATGGTTAACTGCCTGAGGTTGCTTTTGGTGCCCTTGAAGCCGGGGGGACGGCTAGGGGTAAAACTGCGGACAGAAGGAGGAGGAGTTTTGCCAGATCCTGGTTTTGGATTATCATAACTCCAAGGACCTCAGCCCCAAGTTGGTTTCATGGATGTTCCAGAAGGTGTTGGAAGATTTTGGGGTATTGGGTTAGAGCGAATGGGTATTTGGGGATTAATACTCATTTGCATTCAGTTATTTGTTATTTATTTGTCTGTTAATAAAACGGCTGCTGTACCCAATTTATCCAATCCATGTCTCGGTGTCTTTATTGGAGGGGATCTAGGGGATTGGAACATTGGTCGGAGACAGCAAATGATAGGCGTTGCTCAGGGTCATGCTAGTTATCGCTACTTGTCACAAACTGAGAGTGACAGAATATTTGAACTAACAGACCTTGGCTAATTAGCCCAGCACATCCCTACCCACCTTGGCCAAGATGCCAGCACTGTTCAAAATTGTGTGCCCTGGTGGTTGGGAGAACAATGATGAACTGGAATGACAGAGCCGAGGCTCCAGAGGTGAACCTCTGCATGGAAGAATCCCCTGATTGAAAGAAGAGCAGGTAGTTTTCCATTCTGTATTGCAAGTGAAATTGGATATGAAATACCAGGCTTAGGTAAAACAGTCTGACAAATCTGATGCAGTGACCTGTGACTACATATCGCTCAAAAAAAGCTATTGTGGTGCAGAGGAAGATGGCAATGCAGGCTGAAATAGAGGTCTGTCCTCTTCCATGATCATTGTCTCAAATGCAATGATTGCAGATTGGGCAGGAGACAACTTGGGTGACACCATGAAGAGGCCTTCATAAAAGAATGTGACACTAGTTCGATTCCTAAGACTATGGTGTGGGTGGTATAATGTATGGTAGGTGGACCCTCAAGTCCTCATTCCTGTACACTTACAGCTTGGCATTACATTGATTTAATTGTGGAGCCAGTGATATGGCCAATTCCTCAAAGTGTCCCATGAGATATTTTTCTACAAGACAAAACTATACAACAGGTTGTTCCTGCTTCTGTGAGAAGTTTGCATGGTCTTAACATGGTCTTAATATGCTACCATGGTTTTTAATTTCTCTGGACTTGTCTCTGATTGAGCATATCCGAAATGGTTTGGCTTCAGCGGTCACGTACCTCTGGTCTACATCACCACTGAGGAGTGAAAAGCTCCAAAGGGTGATGATAGTAGAGTCAAATGAACGCTGTAGTCAATCAGTGGCTGCAGTAGAAGAAAAAAAAAACAAAAGACTGGAGAGACGCCGACCAGAGAAAGGTGAGTACAGGCTTTTTTAATTTTATTGGTGCATACTGTTTTTTTTTAATAGGAAATTGATAACCATTTTAACCCCTTAAGCCGAACGCCTGAAAAGTAGTTAATGACCAAAACATTTATTTAGTTTTTGCCTCCTTGCGTTTCAACTGTTGTAACTTTTTTATTTTTTCAATGAAGCAGTTGTATGAGTTGTACTTTATGGGGGAATAGTTTAAGTTCACTTATAAATAATTGTCGAATTTTTTTTCAATTTTTGTAAAAAAAAGTTTTTGTTTTTTCACTTTTTTTTACACCATTCACATTTCACACTTAATAACTTGTTAGATTAATTCTACAGGTTATTACGGTCTTGTGGGTACCTAAGCTGTGTAGGTTTTTAGTGTGTGTAATGTATGCACAATTATTTTTTATTAAATATTTTATTTTTATTTTTTTTTTTATTTATTCTTTTTTTTTTAAAATCCCATGAAGGGAGAACTGTGTTACTTTTTTTTTTTTTTTTTACACTTAGTAATGTATTAGCATATTAATACATGCTAATACATTATAATCTGTGTCAGTCTGACACAGGCAGTGATCAGGGCAGCTCACAGTCTGCCCTGATCGCTGGCTTCTTACACAGACAGCTCTGGGGCTACTCTAGGTCCTCAGGGCTGAATGTGCAGCTGTTCCCCGGGCTCTGTCGAGTCACCAGGGGTTCTGATCACCCGACAAAGCAGGTAAACCCTTTGATTGCGCTGCGGTGACGAACCGCGGCAATCAAAGGGTTAAAGCACCGGGAAGCGGAAGTTTCCCCCACTTCCCAGTGCTTGCAGGAGATGCTCTGGGATAAGGGCTGTATAGTTCAGCCTCGTTCCCAGCGCTGCTGCGGCACCGGGCGCCGCAAACTCCGGTGTCTGCAACGACGCCGAAAGATGTTGCTGCAGACGAACGACCCGCCCCAGCCAACGTCAAAAGGCGGTTGTTAAGGAGTTAAGCTCTGGGTGATACAGAGTAGAAGTTCCAGGCTTTGTTCACAAGTGGTCAACATCTGACTGCTGTATCCATTCAGTGGCCTCAGTGTTCAAGTGCCATTTCTTTGGCGCCAACTCTCAGCAATGAGAATGGTGATGCCAATGGTACAGCATGTGACTGTTGCGGCCACTGATTAGCTGCTGCAGTCATGTGCTGACTGCTTGTGAACAAAGACTAGAGTGACTGCTTGAGCTTATACTCTTAATTGCTCCATTTACTAAAGAGGTGAGTACAGATTTAATTTTGTTTTTTTTTTACCATTGGCTGTTGTTTTTCAATTTTTTTATGAAAGTTAGACAATCTCTTAAATTCCGATGCTTACTTCTGTATATGATGACTCCAGCAGTGACAGATGTGAGGAGAAGAATGATGATGATCACACTGATGACCACAGCGAGAGGGAAGTCCTGCTTTTGCTCTAAAAGGCAAAAGGATGAATGAATATATATATATATATATATATATATATACAGTCATATAGAAAAAGTTTGGGCACCCCTATTAATCTAAATCATTTTTATTTCTAAATATTTGGGTATTTGCAACAGCCATTTCAATTTGATACATCTAATACCTAATATTGCACATTTTGTGTTAGTACAATAAACCTCATTTCAATCCGGAAATATTACTGTGTCCATCAGTTATTAGATATATCAAATTGAAATGGCTGTTGCAAACACCCAAATATTTAGAACTAAAAATGATTAAGATTAATAGGGGTGCCCAAACTTTTTCATATGACTGTATATATATACGAAGATAACAAAATATGACACATCATTATTTACTACATTATTACTGCATTTTAACATATTGGGTTGAATTTATGAAACTGTCTTTCAGAAAGACCGCACAGCGCATATTTTATGTTTCAATAGTCATTTGGGGTCCAATGTCTAACCCATTCGCAAAATCTGATGATGGGATAAACACAGATTGGACAATGTCTGTTACTGCTGTCTGATCTTTCTGTTTCCTCATCTCTTTCCAGATAGCTATATAGAGCAAATTTTACAATGGGGCCTTTTTCCATTTGCTGGCTCATGGCATTACAAGCCTCTCATTAGACATGTTTGACATGTTTGAAAGGGTTGTTCACCCTTTTTCTGGTGTACAATGCACCTAAGTGAGTTGGCTACGATGTCTAATGCACCTAATGAATGTATTAGACGCATTGTTCGTAAGACTCGACACTTTCTAATGCCCCTAACATGAGGGGGCGTTCTGGAGGCGTTGCACCACACTCATAATATTAAACACACCTATGAATGTAGTTCAGTAAAACTAGGCGCATTACTGCTTGGACAGGCAGAACTATCTCAATGTGCTCTGCTTGAGCCTGAGGAGTCGCAGTGGAGATAGATTTGCTGTTAGGGAAAAAAATGTCCAATATTTCTCAACTTCCACCAGTACAATAATAATGAAAAGTAATTTCTGATAATTATCAAAATATATAAAATTACATTATTTAAATGTAATGAAAATTTTTTATCATATAAAATTAATATAAAAATATATAATATCCCAAAAATATAAAAATATCTCCTATAAAATGTATTTAAAATTAATGGAATCTAAAACTAATTTTACATTAAATAACCCACTGATGATGATCAGCTTTTTATATTTTAAATTTTGACTACATTAAATGTGAAATGTATTTTTGATGCTCTCACCCTTTATTCTACATACATCAAGAGCCGGCATAGCACAGGTATTGCTGGGACCTGTGGTCCACCAAGCAGGATCACTCCCATAGTTTCTAGTCACTGACATGCTATTCTAATGATTTTTCTCTTACTTCCAGCCTATCTATAGCCTTTATACATGTTTGGTGCATTACTAATGCACCTAAGTTCCATAATGCACCAAACACACAGGTGAGGAGCGGGGAACTTTAGACACCATTTATAATCGCACAAAAATCAATTTCACACATTCAGGTGCATTATACACTGGAAAATAGATGAGGACATGAACTTCCTTCATACATGTTGCCCTTAGTGTCAAGAATGTCCAGTGTTTCTTAACCTGTCTGGCCATTTGTTTGGTTTCCTCTCCCTCATTTGCTAATATTGCAGAGCCTATGGCTGCATGTGCTACCTCTGGTACCTATGCCTTTCCTTCTTCACATGTTTAGCTTGATAATTATTTTGGGGGACATGTCTGAAAACTGTCTTGGTCTAAGACTTTTCTTGTTGCCCATAGCAACCAATCAGAGCCCACAGCAACCAATCAGCATTCCCCTTTCATTTCATAAAGAGCTCTGATTGAAAGCTCTGAAATGAAAGGGGAGCTCTGGTTGCTATGGGCAACAAGAAAAGTCTAGACCAAGACAGTTTTCAGACATGTCCCCCTTTGTGTTTATGAATGGGTAAATGCAGACAAATCACAGAACCAAACAATATATCCTCTCAGGGTTAATATATCAGAAAGAATTACTGCCAATAAAAATAACCCAATCTAAAATATAACTTTACGTAATTCAAGTTAAAAACACTTCAGTCCCCTAGGTCATTAGAGTGCTAAATTTTCTGTACTATTAGTATGTATATTTTTGCTCTATTTTGTTCATCTTTGATATTCTGAGTATATTTGTACATACGATATTTTGGTGTAGAGGAGGTTGTTATTGGCTATTGTACTGACCAGATTAGGTATAGTGACATTATAGGGTGGGCCATCGATAGGCTGGGCCGCCCTTTTCGGGGTGATACCTCCACCTTGGGGCAGTGTACAATAGTGGAAAGTACAGGCAAGAGTATATATGAGTATTGGTAACCCTGATGTATCCACCATTCATTTCTGGTAGAGCACAGTGATTGTTTTGATCTCCTCTACATACTAATAGTTTAGCAAATCTGGCACTCTAATGAATGACCTATGGGACTGAAGTGTTTTTAACTTGAATTACGTAAAAGTTATATTTTAGATTGGGTTATTTTTTTCCTAGCAGTCATAGTTAAATGCAGCAAAAATATATTGGCAAATGGCGAAAACCAAAACTATAGATATGGAGTGGTTTACTTAGACAGTAAGAGCCACATGTATAAAAACTGTCTAGGTCTAAAACTCTCTTTGTTGCAACAACCAATCAGAGCTCACAGCAACCAATCAGAGCCCATAGCAACGAGAGCCCATAGCAACCAATCAGAGCCCATAGCAACCAATCAGAGACCATAGCGACCAGAGACCATAGCAACCAGAGCCCACAGCAACTAATCAGAGACCATAGCAACCAGAGCCCATAGCAACCAATCAGAGACCATACCAACCAGAGACCATAGCAACCAATCAGAGACCATAGCAACCAGAGACCATAGCAACCAATCAGAGACCATAGCAACCAATCAGAGACCATAGCCACCAATCAGAGCTCATACCAACCAGAGTCCATATCAACCAATCAGAGCTCACAGCAACCAATCAGAGGTCATAGCAACCAATCAGAGGTCATAGCAACCAATAAGAGCCCATAGCGACCAATAAGAGCCCATAACAACCAATCAGAGCTCATAGCAACCAATCAGAACTCATAGCGACCAATCAGAGCTCATAGCGACCAATCAGAGACCATAGCAACCAATCAAAGGGCTCCTTTCATTTCATATAGTGCTCGGGAAAAATAGGGGGGGCTTGGTTGCTATGAGTCTGTTTGGGTTTTAAATGAGCTTGATTGGTTGTATGGCTCTGAATGGTTTGCTATGGCTTGTTTGATTATATGGGCAACAAAAAGGTTTTGACCTAGAAGTTTAATACTGGGCCCCAAAAAAGTATATAAATGCGCGGGTGGTCCCGCCCTCGGTGTTTGGGGGGGGTCAGGGGTGGTGTGGCCGGGGGACGAGCGGTGGGTGCGCACTCAGAGCCCACCGACCCGTTCGTCCCGCCCGTGCCCTCTCCCGGGCCCGAGCGGCGTGCCACCTTAGGGCGCCGCCCCGGCCCTTCGGTTCTTGAAATTTAAAGGGGCCCCCCCCCTTTTGGGTAATTGGGCCCTTCCCCTATTTTAAACCTTTCCCAAAACTCCTTTCGACTTTTCCTCGTGCCTTTTTTTAAAAATTTTTTTTTTCCCCCCCCTTCCGGTTTAAAACCCCCGTTTCTCGACCCAACCCCTTTCCCCAGCCCTGACACCCTTTCCCCGGGTACTTCTTGGATCGCCTCTTCGCATCCCACCAGGGGTAAACGGGGGCCCACGGAGAGCCCGGTCCTCCGTTTTCGGGGCCTTTCCGGGGGAAAATTTCTCCGCTTGGGTCTTTTAAAACGCTTTTGGGGGGTCCGGGAAAAAGCCGTCAAAAATTTAAAAAGGGCTCCCCGTTTTTTGAAGGAAACCCCCCTGGGGTGTTCCCTTTTTTTTTAAACATTTTGAACTATTGCATTAAATTAAAGGGCAAAATTTTATAATCAAAGGGGGTTTAAAAAACTAAAAAAAATTTTAGAGTTGCAAAATTAAAAGGGGGAGAAAGGGTTTTTTTTTTTTTTGCCTTTAGTTTTTTTTTTAAAAAAATTTTTTTTTTTTTTTCAGGGGTGGTTGGCCTTACGAGGGTTGTGTTAAACGACATGTGAACGTTTCTCCCCGTGGACGGGAAAAATTTCCCCAGGTTTTTTGGCCCTAGGAGAAATTTTTCCCCCTTCCCTGCCCCATGCGGAAAAAAACGGGGGTAACTGACCCCTTTTGGGGGGCCTTCCAAGGGACTTGTTGTTCCCGGGGGGGGGCTGTTTGGGGGGGCTTGGGCTTTCTTTCCCTTACAACCCCGGGGGGCTTTTCCTCCCTGCCGGGAAATGGTCCCCCCCTTTTTCCCCGATAAAATTCCCCTTTTGGCTGAAAAAATTTTTTATTCATGCCCGGAAAATTTTCCAATTTGGTGAAGGTTTAAAAACCCCCAAGTTCCATCCAAAATTCCAAATTTTAAAAAATTTTTTTTTAAAACCCCCGTTTTATCTTCCCTCTCAAAAACAGGGGAAGTTTTAACCCCTTTTTTGACAGCATTTTTTTTTGGACCCAAATTTTTTTTTTAATTTGTTTTTATTTTTCCCATCCGGATTAAGGGGTTTTTCTGTGCAAAAGGTTCCTTTTTTTTTTTGGGCGCCCTTTTTTTTTGTGGAAAATTTTTTTTTATGTTTTTAAAAGGGGCGCCCCTTAATTTATTAAGCAAAAGAACATAATTCCCAAGAAAAAGGGTTCCTTTTGGGGTACCCAAAAAGGGATTTTTTGATAAAATTCCGTTTTGGGGGCTTCGAACTTTTGCAAAACCCAAAATTTTTGTTTGGGTTTTTAAGAGTTTTCTAAGGTAAATGGGTGGTCCGAGGGGCTTTTTTGAAAATTTAAAAGGCCCCCCTTTACCCGCAAAACCAATTTTTTTTCCCCCTTGTTTAAACCCCCAAACAAAGGGTAAAAAAAAAGAAACTTGAATAACTTTAGAAAAAAAAAGTGCCCCAAAAGGGAGAAAAAATTCCCCCAAATTTTTTGAAAATTTTAAAGGCCCCCCTGATTTTAAAATGCCTTTTTATCCTAGTGGGAAAAAAAAAAGAAAAAAAGTTTAAAAGTTAAAACAAAATTTAAGAAAAAAAAACCCTTAAAAAGTTTTTTGAAAAAATAAAAAATAAAATTTTTTGTTTATTCTATTAAACCCCAAAAAAAAAACACCGAAAAGGTCAAAAACGCGAATCCCGCAAAAGAGTGGGTTTGAATGAAAATTAAAAGTTTTTTAAAAAAAACCTTTGCCCCCTTTTTTTTTTTAAAACCCGTCCCCGAACCGCGGGGTTTTTTTCCCTTTAAAAAAGGGTTTAATGGTGGCATGGTTTCCTTTCCCCCCCTTTTGGGTCAAAGCTTCCCCAGCATCCCCCGGATTGAGGGAAAATTTTTCAACCGGCGCCAAAATTTAAAAACCCTTCCCTGCACTATCCGAAACTAAAAAAATCTTTTGTGCTGGAGTTACATTTAATAAATCTACCTGTCCCGACTTACATACAAATTCAACTCAAGAACAAACCTACAGTCCCTATCCCGTTCTATCCCTAACCCGAGGACTGCCTGTACTTTGTGGAGAGCAGTTTTATAAATTTATGTGAAAGTTTACATACAAGCCTCTCAAAGCCAATAAAACCTGAATTGGTTCCTAAAAAAAAATAGGGCTTATGTAAGGGACTGGTCAGGGGTGCACAAGCAGACACAAACAGAGTGAGGTCGTGACGATGGTCCTAATCACTGTCCCTGCCTTTTGGAGGAACCCGACTCCTTAATAGGTCGGCCCCAAACTGATGATTGAGAACTACACTAAATAAGTGCAGACACAGGACAAAGACAAATGGACACAGAACACAAAACGGAAGGTCAGATGAGCACGGGCAGCGACTGTCAGGAGACGCGGTACAAAATCAGGAGGCAGAAGAGTAGTCAGAAGACAAGGCAAAGTCAGGTAACAAGGAAATCTAGCAAGAGAAAGGGCTAGCTACAGGAACAGAAAGAACCCAATATAGCAGGCAAAGGGAAGTGATACAATAGCCCATAAATACTAGACCAGAAAACCAAGGACAAAGGTGAGTGGTGGAAGAAACAGACTGGGTAGGAAAACAAGGCTGTCAATCAAAAGGAGAGACAGTTTAACTAAAGTAGTGCTGGAGGAATCCTGGCCATGGGCGTTGGCCAGGAATCAATTAAAGGGGTTTTGCCACGATCTCATTTCATACCTCCTGTATCCTGCTCTTCAGCTCTGTGTGTCAAGAAGGGGGAGTTGTGTGATTTTGGTTTCGTATTGCACATCATGTGACTTAGCAGCATGACGTCACCAGGCCTTTCCTCTCTCTAGTCAAAGAAAGGTTTGTTTATGTATAGAGCTGTGCTTAGCTACACTGTAGCTCAGAGGTAATGTTTTGCTTCACAAAGCACAAGGGGCATTGGTTCAAATCCCTGCGAGGAACCAAAACTGTGGTACTTTATTTCTCTTTATCAATGCAATGATCTGATTGAGGTTTCTTTTTATATTTTTATTGTGCACTGTTTGGACTAAGTACTAAGGAAGAAACAGAGGCCGGGGAGATAGTGTGACGGCACCTGGGAGTGGTGAACATTCAGTAGCTGCCTGATGAGGGGGAGGTGATGTCAGTCTGTGCAAGTGGACCGGAACCTGAGAGGTGCTCTCAGCCGGGGTCGTATCCCCTGGAGACGAGCTGTAAAACAATGGATCACTAAAGGGAGCAGCTTCTTATTAACAAAATGGTCTAAAAAATTTGTAATAATGATGAATGTGATTAATTGTTATTATTTAATTTTCAAACTTCCCACATCAAATTTTATTTAGTGGCATAAAACCACTTTAAGCAAGCAGAGAAAGAAATAACTGAGTTCACACTCGTGAATAAAAATACAAAGCAACAGGCAAGAAACCAGGGTTTTCGTCACAACGGCCATGGCCGGCGACCAGAGCTCGAAGCTGTGGCTCTGTCGGGCATGATTATGACTGCTTGGAAATTTTCTTTGAAAAATTTGAAATAATGGAACTGCATGAATCTTACAAGCCTTGTAACTAGGATGTGTACAAATGATGCCAACATAAAGTATACATAGGGTAAATGTTGAATATTAACTAATATTTGTGGTATGACTGCTCTAGATGCAGAAAAATGAAAACATTTAAACTGCAAATGTTTGTCAATTTTCACAAACACCGAATGTATAGACCAAAACTCACCAGTAAAGGCATTAAAAAGTTATTCCTACATAAAAAGACACTTCAAAAAAGTGGGAACCTGTCAGTTGTTTCATACTGCCTAATGTGCGTCTTCTCCCTGCTGAGTAGAAGCCACACATTGGAATCCTCTGCTTAGGCCGATACATCTCTCTTTTCTGTAATGAAGAAACCTTTGTTTTGGGAGACATGCTTGACATGTCTTTTTTAGGTGTTAGATTAACCATCTGTCTAAAAACCAGAGGTGAAATAGCCCTATGGTTGGGTTCACACGTTACTTTTTTTTGTGTGCTTGAGATTCATTTAAAAAACTCGTAACAATCATATGCATTGCATTTTTACAATGCATGTTTTGTTAAAATTTACTAAAATTTGGGATATTTATGTGGAATCTTTATCAAATTTAGGTTAATTAAAAATGTGCATTTTCCTGCTCATAAATTTTTTGATAATCTCAACTGCACAACAAAACCCATAACTTGTAAACCCAACCTAAGCAATCAAGTCCTCCCTTTATTTCAGTGCTGTTGAGTGTTGTTGAGGATGATTCTGCGTTGGCTATCAGAGATCGAGTCGATAGTCGATAGTCAGGCCGCTATACGATTGGTTTTTCGATAGTCGAGCATACGATATGCACTCGATGACATTAAAGTTATGGGAGACGCAACAACACCTTCACTTATTACACCCAAAATCAAGGCTGGGGAGAAGCTGAAATTAACATCAACCAACAGTCATATGGGATACGTGCTGCACTTTCAGGCAACACACCTTAGGTTATAAGTCACAGAAAATAGTCACAGACCATTTACTATCCCTGTCTTTACCACAGCCTCTGACCTTAAACTGCATCAACCACAAATTAAAAAGTGCCAGAAGGCAGTTTGATTTGAACCATCATGTTACTTGAATTACTGGACATTGATAAACCTGTCCTGGGCACTGCAGAGCACAACCTGCATGACCCCCACAATTTAACAAAACGTGCCGGGTAAAAAGGAAGTCTCTTTCATACCACCTTTTGTTTCACTGGACATTGACTATACCTGTACTGGGGCACGCAGCTTGAGGCTCCAAACCCGCATGACCCACACATTTAAAAGTGCCGGAAAAAGGAGTCACTTCAACCACCATTGTAGTTTCACTTGGACATTGACGCTTACACTGTCCTGGGGCACAGCATGTACGCCCCAAACATGATGACCCACACATTTAAAAAGTGTCACGGGAAAAAGGAGTCTTTCATCCACCATTTTTTTGTTTCCTGGACATTGTCTATACCTGTCCTGTCCACAGCACATGAGCCCCAAAATGCATGACCCCCAATTAAAATAGTGCCGGAAAAAGGAGTCTTTTCAACCACCATTTTAGTTTCACTGGACATTGACTATACCTGTCTGGGCCACGTGCATGAGCCCCATAACTGATGACCCCCACATAATTAAAAAGTGCCTGGAAAAAGGAGTCTTTACAACCACCATTTTAGTTTCACTGTGACATTGATTTACCTGTCCTGGCCACAGCATGTGCCCAAACCTGCATGAACCCACATTAAAAACGTGCCGGAAAAAAGGAGTCTTTCAACCCACCATTTTAGTTTCAAGACTGGACATTGACATATACCTGTCATGGGCCACTAGCATGACAGCCCCAAACATGCATGACCCCCACCATTTAAAAAGTGCCGGAAAAAGGGAGTCTTTCAACCAACCATTTAGTTTTTCACTGACATTGAATATACCTGTCCTGGGCCACTAGCTTGAGCCCCAAACCTCGCATGACCCCACATTTTAAAAGTGCGGAAAAGGAGTCTTTCAACCACCATTTTAGTTTTTCCACTGGACCATTGACTATACCTGTCCTGCGGCCACAGATGATCCCCAATCTGCAATGAACCCATCATTTAATAAAGTGGCCCGGAAAAAGGAGTCTTCAATCCACCATTTTAGTTTCACTGGAAATTATGGACGTATATCTGTCCTGGGCACAGCTGAGCCCAAACCGCATGAACCCCACATTAAGAAAGTGCCGGAAAAAAGGAGTCTTTCAACCACCATTTTAGTTTCACTGGAATTGTCTATACATGTTCCTGGGCACAGCTGAGCCCCAAACTGCCATGACCCCCACATTTAAAAAATAGTGCCGGAAAAGGGAGTCTTTCAAACCACCATTTTTAGTTCAGCTGGACTGATACTATACCTTGTCATGGGCCTCAAGCATTGAGCCCAAACCTGCATGACCCCCACATCTTAAAAAGTGCCGGTAAAAAGGGTCTTTCAACCCCACCATTTTTAGTTTCATTGGACATTGGACTATACATGTCTGGGGCCACGTCATGAGCCCTCAAACCTGCATGACCCCCACATTTAAAAATGTTGCCGTGACAAAAGGAGTCTTTCAACACCATTTTATGTTTCACTGGGACAATGGACTTATTCATTGTTCACTTGGCCCAGCATGTCCCCCTCAAACCTGCATGAGACCCCACACATTAAATAAGTGCCTGGGAATATAGGAGTACTTTCACCACCATTTTTAGTTTCTCTGGACTATGAACTATACCAGGTCCTGGGCCTCAGCATTGAGCCCCAACCTGCATGACCCCCAACATTTACAATGTGCCGGAAAAAAGGGAGTCTTTCAAACCCACATTTTAGTTGACTGGACATTGTCTATACCTGTCTGGCCACAGATGACCCCAGGGCGGAGTTACAGTGCGCGTGCGGTGAAGCCCTGGCTGGGTCCGTCATCTATTAAACACAGCTGGTTAAAATGCCTGAAGTTGACAGAAAATAAAAAATGCAACGAAAACTGTCGTGCAGAAGAGAGGTTCGGAAGCGGAAAGTGTGAGAACTCAAGCCTTTCCCTCTGTGTAACACTGTCAATACTGGGGTAGGCTTGCCCCTCCGTATGGAGTGTGGACAATTGAAAGCTTCACTTGGAAAATACTGGTGGTTAAAAGCTCTGTTCATCCCGGTGCCCTTTATCTTCGGCATTCTTTTCTCATTTTATCAACGTGCTGGAGGAAAATGGGTCTCTGTAACTTTGTTCGTCTGTCCGTGCTCCATACTCCATTGTCCTTATTGTAATAACCTACATCTGGTCAGTTTTCCTGTTACCTCCCTTGTACAATTACAGAGGATTTTTTTTAACAGCTATTTTTGTATCATGACCAAGTTTTTTTTGTATCTTTAATTCTATGAAAACACATTTTAAACATACGGATGGAATCCCACCATGTCTCTTGTTTTCTCTTTTTTTCATTCGTTTTAAATGGGTTGTCTCAATACAGGGATTGATAGCTATTTTAAAGATCTTGGCCAAATCAAGTCATTTTGCAGTATGTGTCCGCATTAACAGTGTCTACCGTATTCCTGTTTACTTGAAGCACCATCACCTTGAGCCTATCTTTGACTATTGTGAAAGAACAAATGTCTGTTAGAAACAACATTTTTTTAGAATAGGACCTGTAGTCTAGCTGCATGTCACAGCCAAAATGCCCCACCAAAAAATTACAAAGCATGACCCTTGAGCCACTTTTGGTCATTGTGAAGAACAAATGTCTGTTAGAAAAACTTTTTTTTATAATAGGACCTGTAGTATTGCTGCATTTAAAGCAGCATGACCCCAAAAAATTATAAAAAATGAGCTTCTCAGCCACAGTTAAAAATTGTGAGGAGAGAAATGGCACTTAGAAGCACATTTCTGTTACAAGAAGGACCTGATTATTGCGGTATCTCAAAAGCAACATGACCCAACAAATTATAAATATGACTTCTCAGCCACTTATCTAAAAATTGTGAGGGAGAAATGGCACTTAGAAGCCACATTTCTGTTCCATAAAGGGCCATAATTATAGCTGTATCTCACAGCAACATGAACCCCAAAAAATTATAAATATGACTTCTCAGCCACTATTAAAAATGTTGAGGGAGAAATGCCACTTAGAAGTAACATTTCTGTTCCGCAAAGGACCATGATATGCTGTATCTCACAGCAACATGACTCAAAACCATTGGTCATGCGAAACTTCTTAAGGATAAAGTCTGGTAAATGGAATTCGGTGTTGTACAATGAAAACTTGCTGTCTTTTACAGTCTCCTCACAGCAAAGTCCAGCAAATTGATAACTGTTGGGGAAAAGAGAATATAAATTGCAGTAAGAATGATATTTTAAAAAAAAGTTTTCAAGAGGTCGCCATTTTGTTGAAAAGGGAATGTGAAGTAGGACTGGACTAAATCTCGGTGACAATCGGAAATTGGGGCCACAACATCATCAGAGATCCATGCCTGATGCTCATCTTGATGAAAGTCGAAAACGATCCACCTTATCATGTGGAAAAGCGGATGCGTTTGTATGTATATGATCTCCAGCTGGGTGAAGGGTTTTCCCGCTGTCAGAATATGGACGCTGGCTGATGGGCAGGACAACACTCTAGTGGGTGACAAGCCAAGCTCGGGCCATTCGGTCCCCATTTTGGATACCCAGAAGTCTATTGGGTCCCGGAACAGACAGGCCAAAAACATCGTGTTGAGGACGCAGATCAGTCGTGCACCATGATCTTAAGCTGATGCTCTGTGTGTTGATGTGTGCACCTTGCATTGCATGCGTCGGGTGGAGGTGGTAAAAAAAGTTTGCTTTGCTGCCGCTTCGCCTAATTGCCTCTACTGCTGTCACGTCGATGATGTGTTCCACAGTGACATTTGGGGGGAAGTGAAGCAGACGACAAACAGATGTCTCCAGTGAATCCAATCTGCAAAGGTCTCATTTCCTGCATTTTACTATCTATTTGGGTGCGGTTGAAGGAAAGTGCTGATTTTTGTTGTGTACCGGGATCCAGGAGGGTGGCACGCAGTAACTGTTGTTCATTTTGATGGGCCTTATTGCGAGGATCATGTTGGAGGAAATGGAGCATCCTCAAGCACTCATGTGAGAGATGGAAGCCTTGATTTCCCAAAGCCTCTGGATTCGTTGAGGGGCACTAGCCAAACTGATATTCCTCATCTTCCTACTCCGCCTCAAATTTTGCGGCCAACCTCTTTCAAGGCAGGGACGTCGGGTACATCGGTGGTCTAGAATTCCTCCTCTTCTCTCTCCTCCGCGCCTCCGGCACAAGCTTCATACAACAAGCCCTGACTTGCTGAGATGATGACACCCTGAGAGCTGATGCGCCACCTTGCTACTAGCTCTGGGTCCCCGAACACTGCCATAATGCAAGATTCCGATGAATGTGTGAAACTGTCGGGCTTGTTTGGATTTGACGGAGAGAAAGGCTCCCGTCGTCCGCTATCTGTGTCCGGCTCCTCTCCGTCGTGGCGGGGACCTGTTGTTATCAGAGATGTCCAACGATCGTTCCAGATACTAAGATCACCACAATGATCTGCTGACATGGGCAATTGTCCGCACTGACAATTTTGGTGGCTTCTGCAAAACTGGCAAGGATGGTGCAGAGATCTTTCACCTGCATTCCACTCTTCGGTG
This sequence comes from Phyllomedusa bahiana, assembly GCA_025379985.1. NCBI lineage: Eukaryota > Metazoa > Chordata > Amphibia > Anura > Hylidae > Phyllomedusa > Phyllomedusa bahiana. Next base: position 61,440 of record JAODAL010012353.1, read on the forward strand.
GTTCACACCCGAGGGTCCGTTACAGTGCTTGTCAGGCCACATTGTGTCACCTTCGTACTGGTAATGGCATTGCGCTGCTGCACATCGTGGAGCATGTGGATGGGTTGGATTTCAGCATGTTGACACAGTCAAACTAATGAGACGGTTGACGGGGAGTGCACGAGCTGAGAAGCAGGGTGGCGAAGGCGGGGTAAGGTGCGAACTCAGAACCTCGAGCCTTCTTCAGCCAGGCATCCAGACCAGGGTAGCTCTAGAAATTTTCTGTGACAGACTCAAGGTTCATGACATGTGTGCCAGGCAAGGGATGTGCTCAGCCTACCGATCCGTAAGGTCGGCCAGAGCAGATTTCGAACGTTATCGAACACTCCACCTTCGCCTGGCACAAAGGTTCATTGTCACCAAAGCCAGCGCTCTTGGTTTCTCGTTGCGTAGAGCCGTCCAACTGCTCCTGACCTGTGTGTGACGGTCTCAGTCTCAAAGGGGGGGACAGAGTAATTTCAACACGCGGACGGTGTCTCTGGGGGCACGTGATGCCACAGAGGACCTTGGCGGGAAAGAGGCCCCTTTGCACCATCCCTGCGGTGTTGGAAGAGCGTGCGACGAGTTGGAGAGCCTCATCCGTCACACCCAAGCATCACCCTGCTAACCAGTGAGCTGTAAAAGAGATATAGCGGCCAGTTGGCCGTTGACTTAATAGTACATGTGTCTGGTGGTGAGATGGACTTTTCCGGACACAGATGCAGACAACGTGCTTGAAATTTTAGATGACACGAGGCTGGCCTGGAAAGGACGGCTATTTATTTGGCAAAGAAATGCCTGCTCGGCATCTGGTATTGGGGCAAGCAGCAGGGCCATGATCTGTGGTCGGAACCCATCTGTGTCACCAGACGGAAAGGCAAACATTTCAAGGCAAAGAATGGGCAAAGCCGACATTCAGAGGACTTTTGGCTTTGGGATGGTTTGGGTTAAAGTTTTTAAAGTGTTTCTTCTCGCTCCCAAACTGAGGAAGATGAGGCTGGTGCTAGACTGGCCGCTGTACGGCGTGCAGGTCGTCGCAAACTGGCGGAAGGAGAGAGGGGTAGGATGGGTCTATGGTGGTGTGTGAGTTACTCGGGCGACGGTGGAAGGCTGAAGCGGAGGCTGATCCCTGATCATGAGACTCTGAGGACATGGGCGTGATGGACCGCTTGGTGGTGGAGGAGGTGGAGGAGGTGGAGACACGCGGTGTGACAGTGGTTGGAGGCCCGGCGTCCTGTCTGGCTTTTTTGGCAAAGTTGTTCCTCCATTTCTAATCATGCTATTCGCTGATTTGACTAGACATGTTGGTGGTGGCTAACACATTATGGTTCTTGCTCTTACTTATGCGTTTCGGCAATCAGGCGGCATATGAAGCGCTGGGTGAATCAGAGGCTTGCTCAAAGAAGGCCAGGTTGAGAAGGTACTGGGACCTTTTTGACGGCGTAAGCGAGATGGCAGCGGGGGATTGGCGCTGACCGTGGCTGCGGAATCTTATCAGCGGTCTTATGAGACCGCCCTCTCCCTTTTTGTGGCGGGACCGTATTGACACTACCCCTTCGTCTTCCTCTCGTCCACTGTATGAAGCGCTCGCAAGCAAATTCTGCGGATAAGACCTGGTGATGGTATCGGCATGTCGTCATCATCATACATATCAACAACAGGTGACTTGTGTTCGTCATGGATCTATCTTGCATCCAGATGCTGCGGGCTACAAGCAAGGTGCACTGCAAGGCGTTGCGACCGCCCGGGATTTTTGACGATTGACGGCTTCCTTCATCCTCCTTGTAATGGCATCAGTAACTGGGCGTCAGAATGCAGAGAAAATCATATTTTTGGGCTCTTGATTTTAACCATGCCTTCTGACAACCACCGCTTTTGTCCTCAAAGAGGTCTTCAGAAAATGGATTTTCCACAGTGGTGGGTTACACGAGTTGACATTTGGGTGCTTATGCTGGACAGATGCTTGATAATGCTGATGACGAAATTTTTGTGGCGTGATTGCGAGGTCGAGGAGGTATGAGACTGCTAGTGCAGGACTGCATTAAATCACACTGATGGACAGATTGGCGAGAATGTTCGTTACTTATCAACAGGGGCCATGACCCAGCTGATGGACAGGCCTGACAGGATCCGCAACTCGACGATAGTGGCATGCGTGTTCGGAACCAGCACGGAAGGAGACACTTCTCTCGTACTCTTACCTCCATGTGCTACCCCCTCTTTGCCGCTTACCACTGCATTTCGCTCAGGTGTCAGTTCATATAAAAATTTGAGAAGGTATGAATAGTTTTGGAAACGTCTCTTATTAAAAGACAGCATTAATCACAGCTATTCTCAAATCTCTATAATCAAAACAAAATTGCTGATTCAAAATTTAAGTGCTAGAGTGTCTATCAACAAATCTGGGACTGGGCAATAACGTCACAAAAAAAACACGTATCTGTTATGTTTTGATATAATTAAACTGTATTTTTTGCCCTTTCATTTCACCTGTGGGTGTAATATAGAATTTGCTGTTTAAGATTTACGTTAGGAAGCTTCGTCAAAATGAACAGTGCTGGTGTGCGCAAAAGTCTAAAAAACAAGTAACTGTTATGTTTTGCTTTAATAAAAACGGTTAATTTTTTGCACCTTTTCAATTCACATGTGGTGAATATGAATTGCTGTTTTAAGATTACGTAGATGGCTGCGTCAATGAACAGTGATGGGCATTGTGCGCCGCCAAAAAGGTCAAAAACTACGTAACTGTTATGTTTTGATATAATAAAACGGTAATAATTTTTCTTTGCACCTTTCAATTTACTGTGGTGAATATTAGAATTGCTGTTAAGATTTCCGGAGATGCTGCGGTCATAATGATAAGTGCTGGGTGCGCAAAAGTCTCAAAAAACACGTAACTTGTTTTGTTTTGATATAAATATACTGGTATTTTGGACTACTCTTTCAATTAACCTGTGGTTGAATATAGAATGGCTGTTTTAAGATTACGTAGATGCTGCGTCATGAACAGTGCTGTGTGCGCAAAAGTCAAAAAGAAACACGTAACTGTTTATGTTTGATATAATAAACGGTATTTTTTGCCCTTTCAATCTACCTGTGGTGAATATTTGATTGGCTGTTTTAAAAGATTTAGTAGATTGTGCGTCCAATGAACAGTGCTGGGTGAGCAAAAGTCATAAAACAACACGTATATGTTTTGTTTTGATAATAATAAAACTGTATTTTTTGCATCCTTTCAATTCACCTGTGGGTGAATATAGAATTGCGTTTTAAGATTTACGTAGATGGCTGCGTCAATGAACAGTTGATGGGTGCGTTTTAAAAGCGATAACATAAAAAACACGATTAAACTTTGTATGTGATATTTTTGGTTTTGATATAATAAACGGTATTTTTTGCCACCTTTCAATTCCACCGGTGCGTTGATGAATATAGAATTGCTTTTTTAAGATTTTCGTGATGCTGCGTCAATGAACAGTGCTGGAGTGCGCAAAAAGTCAAAAAAACACGTAAACTGTTACTGTTTTGATATAATAAACTGTATTTTTTGCACCTTTTCAATTCACTGTGGTGGAATATAGAATTGAATGTTTTAAGATTTACCGTAAGGTATGACTGCGGTCAATGAATCAGTGCTGGGTGGCGCAAAGTCAAAAAACACGTAACATGTTTATGTTTTGATATAATAAACTGTATTTTTGAACCTTTCAATACACTGTGGTGCATATAGAATTGCTCTGTTTTAATGATTTACGTAGATGCTAGCGTCAATGTACTGTGCTGGGTGCGCAAAGATCAAAAAACACGTAACTGTTATGTTTTTGATATAATAAAAGGTATTTTTGCACCTTTCCATCTCCTGTGAGTGAATATAGAATTGCTGTTTTAAGATTTTAGTAGATTGCTGCGTCAATGAACAGTGTGATGGTGCGCAAAAGTGTCAAAAAACACGGTAAACTGTTATGTTTTGATATAAATTATAAACTGTATTTTTTGCACCTTTCAATTGTCACCTGTGGTGAATATAGAATTGATGTTTTAAGATTTACGGTAGATGCTGCGTCAATGAACAGTGCTGGGTGCGCAAAGTCAAAAATCAAGTAACTGTTTTGTTTTGATTTATAAACTGTTTTTCTTGCACTGTCTCAATTTCACCTGTGGTGAATATAGAATTGCTGTTTTAAGATTTTACGTAGGATGCTGCTGTCAATTGAACTGTGAATGGGTGCGCAAAAGTCAAAAAACAAGGAACTGTTATTTTTTGATTTTATAAACTGTATTTTTTGCAACCTTTCAATTCACTGTGGTGAATTAGTTAGAATTGCTGTTTTAAGATTTAAGTAGATGCGTGAGTCAATGAACTGTTGATGGGTGCCGCTAAAAGAAAAAAACACGTAACTGTTGATGTTCGATATAATAAACTGTTTTTTTTGCACCCTTTCAAATTCACACTGTGGTGAATATGAATTTGCTGTTTAAAGATTACGTAGATGCTGCGTAATGAACAGTGCTTGGGTGCGAAAAGTACAAAAAACACGGTAGAAACTGTATGTTTTGATTCATAATAAACGGTAATTTTTGCACATTTCAATTCCCTGTGGTGAATATAGAATTGCTGTTTTAAGGATTTACGTAGATGATGCGTCAATGTAAACTGTGATGGGGTAGCGCAAAATGTCAAAAAACACGTATACTGGTATGTTTTGATATAATAAACGGATTTTTTACCTTTCAATTCAACTGCGGTGAAATATAGAATTGAGTTTTAGATTTACGTAGATGCTGCGTCAATGAACAGTGCTGGAGTGCGCAAAAGTCAAAAAACACGTAACTGTGATGTTTTCGACGTAACGGTATTTTTAGCAACAAACAACTGTGCTGGACTACAAGGATTGCTGGTTTGTAATTAAGTGACAAGGTGGATATATCAACAGTCAACAGGTGTAATGGGTAAATATTGAAACACCTATCTCAAATGTATACATGATTATAAAAGTGGAGTTTTGCAGCTAACAAAGAGACGGCAGTTACAGAAATCGATGTTTATCCAATAGAAGTTCAGGCTGCCAATATCCAGGAAATATGTTTCAATAGCCAATCTGTTAATTATATAGATATTCCACAACAGATGTCTCACTAAGTCTTGGTGAACCTTTATCAGTGTCTTTATAGATAGAGATTGTTGTGTTCTGCCGCGGGCCCCCCCCCCCCAGCCGCTCCCACCGCCGGGTGAATTTTCAGCGGTAGACTGCTGCTTTATAATTCTCTAGACTACTACCATAAAATGTTCAAATCCCTAATCTAATAAATTGGCAGGTTCACAGCTAATAGTAGGGTTTCTCTGTGCGATATTGACTAATTTCGCTGAGCTGTTTGGCCCACTGCAGAGCGCAGCAATGTCCTTCCTATGAGACGTGAGAGGTCACTGAGGCTGAACAGGAATCCGCTGTTTGTTCTATGTAAAACGATTGGTCATGTGATTTTCCAGCAATTCGCTCATCCTTACAATCCCAGTCATGACGTCGCACATCACTTCTCACCCTGCTATATTTCATGTAATCTCAGATTTGCTGGCGCGCCTAAATTACAGGAAGCGCCGAAAAAGGCGCGATCTTAAGAGATGATGCTTCAGATTTTATACCTTAATTATAGCATGATCTGGTATTCGTTCACCATTATTACCTTGCGATTTCTATCTTTGTGTCGATTGAATAAATCGCTCAACACTACTGTTGAGCCCTTAAGCAGTTAATAAGTTTAACTTCCTCATCCCACCCCATTATTATATACACTCTATCATGGAGGGCACACGAAACAAAGCTAATAAAAATATAACTTTTATTTAGAATTTAATTAAAACAATTACGTTTGTATAGTGTGCTTGAAGACGCTTAAAGAAACTTCAGCAATAACCGCAAAAATCACTTACCCTGGGAACAGGATATAGTAAAATCACCAAGTTGGGGTTGTCAAAAATTATTCTAACCCTGATGGGCCCTATCGACATACCTGATCAATTCACATGGGCCTATTAAAAGGGAAAATTTATAAGCACAATCGATAAGCGTCGATCCGACTGGAAACTTGTCCTTGAGTAACTTACCTAAAATGACCTCTACCATTGGAGTAAAGGCATAGGGTAAAATAGATAAAGACTTTACTTTATAGAGTCAGTCCCAACATGTGTCGGTGCTACCCATCCCACCCATCTTAGAGCCGCCACTGCTTCTCTCATTGCTATTTTTAAGGGGACATATGATCATTTCATTGGGTTTACAAAGTTCCCTGATAATGTCTCCACTTCTAAGAGCAAAAACCTGGATAATTCTTATGAACATACAGAAGTTGAAGGCCAAGAGGACCTTGTGTATGGTCATACAGGGCTATATTCTACATAGATATAGTCACATGTTGTAGATACAGGTTTGAACCTCTTTTTTGTATATATTCTATACCACCCAAGCAAATACAAAATACAATATACAAGGTTACAAGTTAATGTATGTCTAGAGATCAGATGCTTATGGGGGTTGGACACAGCAACTAAAACACCCTATGTTTACTTCATCAAGCAGAACTCTTCTGTCGTCACTAGGATCTCCTCCCTGTTTTTCCCTCAACCAGATGGAATGATATGTCAGACCTTACAGAGATTAGAAGGGGATGGGGCATGCTTGGTAGGGGCATCTGTGATCTATGGTGGTGAGTTGATGGGTGTGTTGACGTCTACTGTTTCCTTGATCACATCTCAGTATACAAAGAACGGCAAAACATGTACAGACAGATGTAGCTATGGTCGAAAGTCAAGGCTTGACATGAGGGAGCAAAGAGTACTTCATTGAATTGTAGCCAACGAAACACAAAACTAAAGCAGAGTTGAATATAATGCATCTACCCTGGCCAGCCCATTCACCAGACTTGACTATTATTGAGTCTGTGTGGGGCATTCTTGAGAACAAGTTTAGGAGGATATTCCCACCATCTGCTTCCGTCAAAGAATTTGCATCGGTATGAGTTAAAAAGTGGGACAAAATTTACCTAAATGCTGTTCCTGATTTATATTTATCTACTCCTTGATGTGTTTTAGCTGTATTATGTGCAAAAGGAGGTTCTAACCCTAATGATAAAAAAGTACAGACTTGGTGTTTCAGTTATTTTGTCCAACCCAGGTATATGGACAAGAAAATTAACTTTTTTACGGACCGACCATGAATGATTGGCAACCTGATGTATGGAAAAGAGGAAAGACTAAGTAGAGATAATGGACAGTGACGTCACCTTTCTGCTCCAGCACTTCTCTTCCATGCTCAATAATCATATTCCCTATCAGTAAACATCTATATTCCAGATACATATAGGCTTTATTCCCCGTTTCTTGAGCGTTCAATATCTGTGTGATGTTCTGGGCTTCAGGCACGGTAGAGATAAATGTCCACGTCTTTGAGTCCAAGTACATGACTTCTTTCCCGTCGTATCTGAACTCCATGGACCCTCATCTGTTGCAATCTTCTTGAGGAATCACAGCTCGTAGCATGCTGTCAAAATGAAGCCTACACACAAGACAGAAACATGTTATGCAGATAATATGGACTGACCAACCAGGGAGCCAGTGAATCCCCCAGTGGGCCCCTAACCAAGATTAGGCTCAGAAATGGTGATCATGGATGCAGTCAGTCACTTCTCTGTCACCATGCCTCTTCTGGTGCAAACACTGTGTCTTGATAAGGCATCCTCAAACTGCAGCCTCAGCTGTGGAACTAAACTCCATAATGCATTTGTATAATCTATAAACAGTGGGGATGATGGAGGGTTGTAGTTTCCAAGACAGCTGAGAAGGGCGCTGTTTGTGGATGCCATGGGTCTTGATGATTAGCTCAGGTATCTAGATATTGTGTGCAGGTGATGTCAGGAGCAGAAGAGGCCAATAAAGCAAGAAGTGATGAATATATGGACAAGTTTGATTAATTTAGGGGTTCCAGACAATGACACAGGAACAATGGAATCCTCTGTAAGGAATCAGCCTGGATCTATCGGTTAAAATCACTGGAACAAAAAATATTGGGACATATTTAGTAAGGCAATTGCTACAGAAATCTGGTGTCATTTGCACCAAAACAATGTCATCCATGCTTTGCACCACACTTGTTATGTGTTTTGATGCGTTTCTCTAAATACTTCTTGACACATCATTCCAATCATAAAACGGTGCATCACTTGTCTTTTAACATCCCTTCAACGAGTTGCCCGCCGACTTTAGACGTCAGCTGGTGCAGGTCGTTACTATACTACACAGCCCTGATCCCAGAGAATCTCCTGCGAGCACCAGGGAGCGGGGGGGATCCTCCGCTCCCCGGTGCTTTAACCTTGGTTGCGGCAGCCAGAACCGTCTCTCACGCAGTGCAATCAAAAGGGTTTTCGCCTGGCTCTGTGGGTGTCGTGGCTCCCGGTGACCCTCGACGCTGAGCCCCGTGTAAGGCTGCCTCAGTCAGTCTTCGGACCTGGAGTAAAACCTAGGTCCTGCCTGTGTAACAAGCCTGCAGTCATTTCACACTGCATGCTGCCCTGCCTGCTGTCTGTTTCCAACTGATTATAATGTATTAGCATATATGAATATGCTAATACATTACTAAGTGTAAAAAAAAAAATGTTAACACAGTTCCCCTTTTTTCCCGTTCATGGGATTTAAAAAAAAAGATAAATAAACAGAAAAATTGTTATAAAAACAAAAAAAAATGAAATAAAAAAATAAAAAAAAATAAAAAAATAAAGTATTTAATAAAAATAATTGTGCATACATACACACACAAAACCCATACACTTAATTAGGATCCACAACGACCGTAATTAAGCTTTAGAATTAATCTAACATGTTATTAAGTGTGAAATGTGAATGGTGTAAAAAAAAAATTAATAAAAAAAACTAAAAAAAAAAAAAAAAAAAAAAAATTCTGCAATTATTTATAAGTTAACTTAAACTATTCCCCTTTAAAGTACAACTCGTCTCAAATTTAAACGAGGCCTCATCCAAACTGCGTCACTTAAAAAAATAAAAGTTACAACTGTTGAAACGCAAGGAGGCAAAAACGAAAAAAAATTTCTGGTCATTAACTACTAACTAGGGGTTAAAGAAGCGTGACTTTGCTGAAAGGAATAAGGCTTAGGCGGGGCCCCCACCCGGCTTTTCCCAAGGATTGTGTGAAGGCAACCGGCTCAAACTTGAAAGGGGGGTGGGATGGGGGCGGGCCAGGCGCGGCCCGGGGGGCGCGTCAGGCCCCCTTTGGATTTTGCTTTATCACCCCCGGCCTTTTTGGTTGGAATAATTGCATTTCAATTTTCTCCCCCCCCCTTCCTCAAGCCGGACTTTTATAAAGATATGTCAGGCATAGGTTCCTTAACCCATACTGCTACTCAAAATCCCATAAAAATCAGCATCGGCACACAGTAGCCAAACCAGACTTTAACCCCTTAGGCCATGTTCACACGGCTTAAATCTGGACGTATTTCGGTCTGTAATTACGCGCCGGAGTGCGCAAATTACGGGCTGACAACGGCCCCGTCATTTTCGGTAATCCAGTTCTCATAGAGAACCCATGGATTACGTTTCCTCTCCCTGCTCGGCGAATACGCTGAGGGGGGAGATAATTGAGATGTCAATTCCCAGCGGCGTATACGCGCCGCTGCTCATGCAAGTCTATGAGCCAGCGAGGTGCCGGGCCCCCCGCACCCGCCCCCCCCCCGCCACACGGCGGAATGGCGGGGCGTAATTTCGTCCCGCAATTAAGCCGTGTTTACCCAGCCTTAAGCAACCAGGGCTGGAAAGGGCCTTAAGGGGTTGTTCACTTACAAGGATTGCCCTTCTTTTGTTAAATATCTTGCAAAAAAAGTCACTTTGGGAATATGTTCCATTAACAGTGTTCCCACCTATTTCTTGATATTCCCTCTTGTATGGGCTGCATAAATCCCCGGTCGCTATAGCTACAGACCCGTTCTATCTCTCTGATAGGTGCCAGCACTGGTTGTATAGCTACAGACCTGTTCAATCTTCTCTGATAGGCTGCCAGCACTGGTTGCTATAGCTACAGACCTGGCTTAAAATGCAGCCTAGTGGAAGCCAGTAAAACTCTGAATTCAAAATGAAACCAAGAAAACGGGACTGAGGTGAGATGAATCAATGTAGTGAGACAACCGCTTTAACGAGCAGCTATTTTTGGAGGGTTTTTGATCCCCCTCCGTTTCAACAGTCGTAACATTTTTATTTTTTTAAGGACACAGCTGTATGAGGACTTATGTGGGAGTTTTATGCGGGAAAAGTTGTATTTTTCTGGAGTGTAGTTTGACTTTATATGTATAAATTACTGTGTAATTAAAAAAAAAATGTTTGCAGCGTGAACTTTAAAAATAATTTTTATCTACTTTTGTTTATTTTTATTTTTTTACATCATTCACATTTCACACTAAATGACCTGTTAGATTAATTCTACAGGTTATTATCGTTGTGTGGATACCTAATATGTGTAGGGTTTTTGTATAATGTACTGTATGCAAAATATTTTTAAAATTAAATGATTGTTTTTATTTTATCATTTTTTCCACAGTTCTATGTTTTTTTTGTTTTTTTTACACTTAGTAATGTATTAGCATACTCACGAACACTAACACCTTACATTATGAGTTAGTATGATGTGATAAATATAGAATAATATAGAATGATTAATTATATAATATTACTTACCATCTTGATATACTTGATGGATAATTCTAAACAACCCTGAAAGATCTTTTACACAGATTGTAAGAGGGCGCACCAAATTTGCACTGTAATATAAGCCGTGCACTGACTATTTTACATTGTATCACAGTGTCACATCTTCAGTGTTGTCCCATGAAAAGATATAATACAATATTTACAAAAATGTGAGGGGTGTCCTTACTTATGTTGTCAATTAGGCGTGTACTCACTTTTGTTGCCAGTGGTTTAGACATTGATGGCTGTGTTGAGTTATTTTGAGGACACATCAGATTTACACTGTTATACAAGCCGTGCACTGACTACTTTACATTGTATCAAAGTGTTGTCTCATGAAAACATGTAATACAATATTTGCAAAAATTTGAGGGGTGTACTTACTTTTGTGAAATAATGTATTAGTATATTTCTTCTCCTACCTCTATTCTCTTTTATGTTTATATTTATGCACTCAGCACTGATTTAGTTTGATAATCCCCAAATATCTATATGAATTATATATGCACAAAAGGACTGAGAGCAAACTTCCATAAAATATCAATGCTTTATTAAAGATATATTAAAACATATTATGCAATAGAGGGCATAAGAAGATGTCCAAAAATACTGGATATAACACTATATTCAATCAATATATTTCCCATAGTACATAGTAATATCTATCAAAATAAGGAGCCACTGGCTATATTAACCCCTTAAGAACCTTGTTTTTTTTTTTTGTTGACACGTTCGTTTTTCCCTCCGCGCCTTCCTAAAGCCATAACTTTTTTATTTTTCCACCTACATAGACACATGGGGACTTTTATTTTGAAGGCCAAGATGTTCTTTCTAATGTTGTTATTCACTGTACTATAGAATATACTGGGAAACTGCAAAAAAATTCCAAGAGGGACAAATTGTGAAAAAAAATGTGCTTGCGCCATGTTTTGCTTTTACGGTGTTCAATCTTCAGTTGTGTTCCCTGTATTCTACAGGTTGATACGCTTCCGGCAATACCAAACATGTAAGGTTTCCATTATGTTTTGGTGGCGTAAAAAAATTCCAAACATTTCCTATAAATTTGGGCCGCGGCGCCATTTTGTGCATCCAATAACTTTTTTGCACTAACACCTACGGATGTCAGTAACTGGGCATTTTTTATTGCTAGCAGTTTGGAATACATGCAACTTTTTTGATCAATTTTATTCCAATTTTTATTGGACGTGAAATGACCCAAAAAACCCGCAATTTTAGCGTTTGGAATTTTTTTTCTTCTACGGTTTTTCAGCGCACGGGATAAATTGATGTTAGATTTTTATAGATTGACTTTTTTGGACGCAGCCGATACCATATTATGGTGAACTTTTTTATTTTTTTTTTCTTTTTATTTGTAAATTTGGGGGAAAGGGGGGGATTTGAACTTTTAATATTTTTAAATTTTTTTTTTTTTACTTTTAAAACTTTTTATTTTTACTTTAACTTTGGGTTTTCCCCCTAAAGTGCTTCCCCCGGGGGGGTTTGGATCGTTAATCACCCTAAGGAAATTTGCTTTGGGCAATGCATTAGGCTTTTTCCAAGTTGGCGGTTTCCCCATTCCTTTTGGGCCCCCAAAAAAGGGGTTTCCCAAACGAGATCATGGCAGCGGGGGGGCCTTTTCACAAGGTTTCCCCAAGTGCCGGGTTCAGGCATCAGACCCCCAACATTTTACGTTTGGGGGGGGGGGGGGGGGGGGGGGGGGCCCCCAAATAAACAGTGAGGAAAGGTGCGCAGTACTGTTTTTCATTCGTTTAGACGCCGCGGCCATCTTTGCCGCGATGACCGTCTAAAGGGTTACACAACGCGGCTTTGTAGTGGGATCCGCTTGAAAATTCCCCTTTTAACCCCACCCGGGGGGGATTTAAAAAATACATCCAGGGGGGTTTAAAAGGGTTTTAACGTATGGAACAAAAAACCAATGTTCCCCTCAGGGGGGGTATGTCAATGTAAAAAAAAAGTAAAGGCCCTTTCCAAAAGGATGGTGTATTCAAGAAAACCGGGGACACGCGTTTCAGGGAAACCTGTTCCTTAGGAGATTTAAACCCCATATTTTTTAAGGGGAAAGGGGTATATACCTTATTTGGCCCCAGCTTTTGATGGGTTTTCTAAAAACGGATTTGAGTTGACTATGAATTATAGGGCACATGATTTGGTTTCTTTTTATCATGCTTATTATTTTTAAATTTATGAGAAATTGTTGATTACCTTTCTTGAAAAAAAAAAACCCAAAAAATGTAGATTTTTTTGGGGCAAATTTTTTAACGGGGAAAAAAAATGAAATCCCAACGGGGGGTCATAAGTATTCAGCCCCTTTCCCCAAATTGGTAAAAGGGCTCCTTTTTGTAGTACACCCATGGTCTTTTTGGGAATGGGGGCCCAAAAAGGGTTCTTCCCCCCTGGTTTGGGATCCCCCTTTCCCTTGCAAAATCCTTTTCCGGGTTCCCCTTTCCGGGTTTGGGATGGTGAATGTTGGGGGCCCGCCATTTCCAAGTCTCCCCAGGGGATGCTAAATTAGGTTTAGGTCAGGGCTTGGGCTGGGCCCGAAAGGGAATGGCCCAAAAGGAGTTGTTTGAAGCGCTGCCTTTGTTATTTTGGGCTGTGTGCTTGGGCCATTGTCTTGTTGGAAGATGAATTTTCAGCACAGTCTGAGGTCCAGGGGGGTCTGGAAGAGGTTTTCATTCCAAAGTTATCTCTTTACTTGGCCACATTCATTTTTCCCTTTTAAATTTTAAACCCAAATTGCCCTTTGTCCCTTTCCCCAAAGCTGATGTTTCCCCCCACCCATGGGGTCACTGTTGGGATTGTATTGGGCGGGGAAATGAGCGGGGCCTGGTTTTCTCCCCCGCTTAAAAAAATTTTTAACACCAAAAATTTAAATTTTTGGGTCTCAAAAAAACCCTTTTTTTCTCTTTAGTTAGGAGTTTTTTCATGTGTTTTTTTTCTTGCACTGAGGAGGGGGTTCTGTCGGCTGCACTTAAATTTAAACCCCCGTTGTTTGAAGTGATATTTGGGGACTTTGTGGAACTTTCTCCCATCTCCCTACTGCTCTTGGAGCGCCACCCGTGAATTTTTTCTTCTTAAACCCCTCTCAACCCAAAACTCTTCTCCCAAAGATTGTTTGTTTGGTGGACGGTCGGGTGAGGAAGAGTTGTGGGCGTCCCCAAAAACTTCCATTTTGGATAATTTGGGGGCCCCTGTGTTCTTTGGAAACCCTTTAGTGCTGCAGGAAATTTTTTTTTAACCTTGCCCAGATTGTTCCTTGGGCCCCAAAAATTTTGTCTCTTAGCTCCTTGGGCCGTTCTTTTTGACCTTTATGATTCTCATGTGCTCTGACATGCACTGGAGGTCTTTTTAAAAGACAGGGTGGTGCCTTTCCTTAAACAAGTCCAATTTAGTTTAATTAAACACAGCTGGATCCCTTGAAGGAGTATAACCATCTCAAGGAGGATAGGTGGAAATGGCAAACTGGAGGTTTAAAAATGAGAGTTTACAGGCCCCAGGGTCTGGGAAAACTTATTTATATGTGATATTTCAGTTTTTCTTGTTGAATAAATTTGCAAAAATATCTAATTTTCTTTTTTTTTCTTTCAAGATGGGGGGGGGGGCAGAGTGTACATAAATGAGCAAAAAAATTAACTTTTTAGATCTTGCTAAATGGCTGCAATGAAACAAAGAGTGAAAATGTAAAGGGTTCTGAATACTTTCCGTACTCACTGTAGTTATGTGGTGGATTTGTACATTCTTCCCTAATATGTTTTTCACTGTTCGCTCCTTTTTTGTTGGTGCTTGTTTATTTTTTTTATATACTTTATGCCGTATTTAAAAATTATATCTTTTAATGTGTTAGTGCAGTACAGTTATATAGTTAATAAAGTAATTCTAGTTAATGTAGTTATTCCCAGTAGGATTGATACTCCCCTTGTCGGTCATTTATCAATATCCTTAATACAGAACAAAACTAAGTTGACAATTAATTTACGTAATTTCTAAAGTGACTTGAAAGTTGAAATATTTTACTGACCATATAGGACATTATGTATCTCACCTGCAGTGTGGTTGAATAGCTTCATCACTATCTCTTTTCCATGTTTGTATAAAGTCTCAGCTACACCATCAGTAAAGGTTTCAATTACCCAGTACTCGAAACCAAGTTTCTTCATCCATGGAGCCACAGGGACAGTTTTTCCGGTGTTACTGCTGTATATCTCAATCTGCTGGTCATCCATATATCCTACTTTCCAGAACATAGGCAGCCCGGGTGTTGGAGTTGTGACTCCCGTGTAACAATAGTGCAGAGAGTGAGTGTCTGAAAGAGACATACAGAGCGTTACCAGACAAAGTGTTAGGTGACGGTCTACCTGTTAGGAATAAAGCCATGTTGAATGGTTGGTCTGAATGGTTTCCTTAGTCTTTGGTTAGTTATGGTTACATGTATGCGCTCCACGCTAGTAACAGGAAGTCTCGGAACCCTTCCAGCGATACGTAACATCTTTGAAATGCACGCCAGAATGAATGTGTTCCAGAAAACAATACCGCTTAGATTACCTAATCTCGAAACTCCTCACCATGTATGGAATGATTAGTTGATTAAAAGGGATAGGATGAAAATATAACCTTTATAACCCTGACCTAAACGAGCATAACTTGTTGGAGTAGAACATCACTACCCCAGACCATTTACTGGACATACAACGTTTTGCTAATACTTTATAAAGCCCACTGAGGAGTTCCCCATCTTAAAGTGATGAAACGCGTCTGTGCACGGCTGCCATCAGTCATCTATTCACCATTTCAGGGCCCCATACAACCAAATCACATGGGGCCCCCACCCATTACCAGTTCCTATTTTTTAATATATCAGTGTGCCCCTTTGATTAGGAGTACTGCCCGTACGGCCTTATTGGCACCCCTGTGTCTGAGTATTAGGCATTGGACATCTATTTTTTATGGCTTTTTGATATGTGGTAAACTTTTCCTATATACTAAATTTCTATAGGGATAACTGTAAGGCGATGTTCACACGGCTTATACACGGCGTAATAGCGGGACGGATTTTCGCCCTCAATTACGGTATGTGTACCGGGCGGGGGCGGGGCGGGGGCGGCTGCTCGCCGGCCCCATAGACATTCATTATCCATGGCGCGTATCCCACCGGGATAATGTGCAGGTCACTTTTTTTCCGCTCAGCGTATTCGCCGAGCGGGGAGGGGAGACGGAATCCATAGTTCTCTATGAGAACTGTGGACTACCGTAATGACTGGGACGGATTCCAGCCGTATTGCAGCGCAGTACGGTGCGCAATACGGACTGAAATCCTTCCCAAAATAAGCCGTGTGAACGAGGCCTTAGGGTCATGCAGGTTTCTAGTTTTGTGGAGTCGCCCTTGTCAGGGTGATACTCCCACTCAGGGATATATTAAGGTAAAATGTTGGAGGTAGGGTCAGAATCTTATCCTATGCCCCAAATGCCTCCTTTTTTTTCTATTTTCATTGACTTAGGGATATCCTGCAAACATATGGTGAATACGGTAAATTCCTAGAACAAAGCAACAAAAGAGAGAAACAAATAAAAGTACCATTTGTTAAGAAGAAAAGGAAAGGGTAAGTGAAGAACTTTACTACAACGTATATACAAATATATGCTTACCTTATTCTGTGGTGCAGAAACATTTTGTTATGTCCTAGGGATATTTATTTCACGTTACTTTACAATATTGGACATAGGTGAAATTGAGTTGTTGGGTTTTGTGTCCTTTTTGGATTTTGTAGTGGCACACGGGTAGTGCCTTTTGTTGTAAGATTGATTTTCAATATATTTATTAAATGTTAAATTTTAGGAAGTCAATCTAAGGGGGGCATGTATGAAAACTGTCTAGGTTAGGCCTGTTTACACGGTTATCCCGACGGTTTGTGGCCCCTATTGAGTCACAAAACCCCCGTGAATAAGGGGGGGGAGGGGGCGGTGACGGAGCAAGGCAAGCGAAGGGCCCCCTCCCAGTCCCCATAGAACAATGCATTATCTACGCGCGTTATGCGCAGTAAATATGTGCATGTCCTTTTCTCCCCCGCGGTGCGAATTTTGAGAGCGGGGAGGAGCGACGGATTCACTGTTCTCTATGGTGAGCAGTGGGGTTTTCCGTTAATGACAGGGACGGATGGCGCCGTACTGAAGCGCAAATATCGGCGAATTACGGCGCCAATCGGGTGCCAAATAAGCGTGTGACGAGGCCTAAGACTTTCTTTGTTGCCCATAGCAACCAGTCAAAGCCCGTAGCAACCAATCAGCTAGACAATCAAAGACAAGAAAAGGAGAAGGACACATACAATACTTTTTTGGCAGTACAGGCAGTCCCCAGGTTACAAACGGGATAGGGACTGTAGGTTTGAATTTGTATGTAAGTCGGAACAGGTAGATTTATTAAATGTAACTCCAGTACAAAAGGTATTTTTTTCCATTTTGGACAATGCAGGGAAGGGTTTTTACATTTGTTTTGCTGTCTGTGCCCTTGTTTAGAAGATTTCACATCATTGTCACCTCATGTGCTGCTGTTCTACTGTGGAACATGGAATTTAAAAGGCAGCTTGAAAATAAGTCCCTTTTGAAACTGGGGGACAGTGTAAGCGGAACATTGTAGTGGGGTTTGTAACTCCTGTATATTTGTTTTGCACTACTTCCTCTTGACAAATGCTAAGTGTCTAGTGATGTGAACATATATAGTAAGTGATAAATGTACCCAAGTTGTGGACAGGGTGTCCTAATGAAATACCTTTAAACCCCTGGCCCGGGGTTTAGCTTTGATTCTAAGCCGCAGAGTGGGAAAAGGTAATGCTATTCTCTGTGATAGTAGAGGCAGCAAACAAGTAACCAACCAATGCCCCTGACACTTAGGCTGAGGTCTTGGTCTCATACCTGGCCCACACCTACTCTTCCTGGCCTCAGTGCATTGGCAGACTGAACACGATCAGCAGGTAGATATAGGTAAATCACAGAGGCCCCAAAAGACCCGGCTTTGTTATGGTCATAATCCAGCAATGGTTAGCATGGAATAATGTATTTTTTTTTTTACTTCAAAGCCAACGTCATTTTTCTTGTTACTGGGCAATAATGCAACATTTTTGGTTTATGACATATTCTGGGTCACAAATGAAAGTAAATATAAAAAAAGCAGCACCGCCAAATCTCAAAAAAAAAATTAGTGATCAAAATTAACCAAGTCCATACAAGAAAATGTTTAAACCCCTCAAGGGGTCATTCTAAAAGCTTTAAAGGGGTTTGAAACGTTGCTTGTAGGGGATTTTGGGTCTTTAAAAGGGGGTTTTTCCAATACATTGTTTCTCTACCTCCGTCCTGTTTTTCGTTTCATTTAAATTCAGGGGCTTTTTTACTGGTTTCTTTTTGGTTTAAACGGTAAAAGGGCCCAAAGGTCTGTAGCTATAAGGGACCAGTGTGGCGGGCCTTACAGGAGTTTTTAAAAACGGGACTTTTAGTTTTGAAAAACATTTCCCCGGCCCACCCTATCAGGAGAGATTAAACAGGTCTGTAGTTTAGCAACCATTGTGGCACCCTATCAGGAGAGTTTGGGAAAGGTTTCTGTAAGCTATAGCAACCAGTGTGGCCCCCTTTATGGGGAGAGTTTTGAACGGTCTGTAGTTAAAAGAAACCCAGTGCGGCCGCCTACCGGGAGAGTTTTGAACAGGTCTGAAAAGCTATAGCGACCAGTGTTGGCACCCTTTATCGGGGAGGATAGAACGGGTATGTAGCTTTTTAGCGCCAGTGCGGGCCGGGCCTAATATCAGGTTTTTAAACGGGGTTGGGTAGCTATAGCAACCAGTGCTGGCAGCCATCGGGGAGGAGAACGGTCTGTAGCTATAGCAACGTGCTGGAGCCATCGGGAGAGTTTGAAACAGGTTGTAGCTATAGAAACCCAGTGCTGGCGGCCTATCGGGAGATTTGGAAACAGGTCTGTGGGTTTATAGAAACTAGTGGGGGGGGAAAACCCTACGGGAGAGATAGAAAGGGTTCGTAGCTAAAGTGCCCGGGAGGAGCTAAAGACCCATACAAGGGGGGGATATCTAGGAATAGGTGGGGCACGG
Organism: Phyllomedusa bahiana; assembly: GCA_025379985.1. Taxonomy (NCBI): domain Eukaryota; kingdom Metazoa; phylum Chordata; class Amphibia; order Anura; family Hylidae; genus Phyllomedusa; species Phyllomedusa bahiana. The sequence continues at coordinate 80,313 of JAODAL010012353.1, forward strand.
GTAATGGGCACATATTGAAAAAGTGACTTTTTTTTGCAAGATCTTCAACATAAAAGAAGCCGCAACCCTTTTGTAGTAAAGACAAAAAACTTTTTTTTAAATTTTTTTTTTGGGGATTTTAGGGTTTTGCTTTTTTTTATTATTTTTCTTTCATTTGTGGGAGTACCGGGTTTTTACTTTTGGCTTAGCCCCACCTTTACAAAAAAAAAATTATTTTTTTTGGGGGGGCAGTGTGTCTTTTTTGGGTCTATTTTTTGATTTTCTGGGTCACACCCTTTTTTATCCCATGCAGAAAAGAATGACGTTGGACATAAAAACATTGGGACAGATTTCCAAAAACTGTTGAATATGTGTTGTAAAGGTAGACCCAAAAAATTGACCGTGATCTAGGTCATTTTTGGCGTGCACTCTTCATTTTTTGTCTCACCTGGGATAGGTTTTATGCTCCCAAAAGTACTTTTTTTTAAAAGAAAAGATAAAATTTGACATGCTAAAAGCATAAAAATTGTGGGAAAGGCATGTCCCATCAGGGGTTTTTTTAGCAAATTTAAAGGGGGTTTTGCCTGATGAAATTGTTGCCCTTGGGTTTCCCCCAAAATGGGTTTTTTAATCATTTTCAAAAATTTATGGGGTTTTCAAAAATTGAGGCCTGAAGGGGTACAGGCTCCCCTTCCCTGTTCTTAGTATTAAAAAAGCTTCTAAAAAGTTCGGCCTGACAAAAAGCTGCTGGCCGGGCTTGAAAGGGAGAAAAATTTCTTACTGATGAGAGGGAGTGGAAGAAGTTTTTAAAGGCAGGGGGTAAAATTTTGTTGTCTTTTTGTATACAAAAAATCTACCTATTTTGGGTAGTGTGATTATCTGGTAGACCCTGCTTTAAATTGATGAAGGGGAACTTAAAGGGAAGCTTTAAAGCTGTGTGGGAAAAGTTGTTGTCTTTTGAAACCCCAAAACCCACTAGTTGTTTTTTTGATTTTTTGGGTGAACATTTCACACGATCCCTTTGCAGGGGCTCTGTGCTCTGGCTGTCTGTGTCTCTCTTTTCTCTTCAGTCAGCGTGGCTTTTTTTACTTTTTCCTTTTTTGGAAAGAAGGCACGTCTGGCAAAACCCCCCTTTAAGCCAAAATTCGGGAAATTTTACTATAGTAAAGAGGGAAAGTACACTAATTAGTCATTTTAAAGGGAAATAAAAAAAATTAAAAGCAAATTTAAAAGTCATAGAAAGTGGAGGAAAAGGCCTCAAAAGGCAGAACCCTAAATTCAAAGGGAAACTCTCCCTCTTTGTGAGCTTTTAACATGTAGGAAAAAGGTTTAAAAAAAGACCTTTTCCAATTTAAAATCCTGTTCTGATTTTGTTTCCTTTTTAAAAAAATAGAAGCATTTTATTTCTGCTTGGTTTACCTGGAACCTTCGCTTTTGTTCTAGCAGAGGTTGGGATGATGAGGTCACTCTGTGTCTTATCAGCAGCTCATGAGCTTGTTCTTGCTTCTCACCAACAAACTTTAAAGAGAAGCTGTCACATAGTTATCCCCCCCTTTGCTGGGGGCACACAAGCAAAATGTCAGCCCTGTGTTTCCAGCGCGGGCCCCCTTTTTTCCTGTAAAAAAAAATGTATTTGTGAGATTTTTTTGGGGGGACATTTTCCCTTTTTGGGCTCCCCATTGTTTTGGGGGGTTTTTTGAAACCAAAAAATTGTTGACGCGGGATTTTCTAAAATAAGTGAACTTTTCTTACACCAAAAATGGGTATACCCCCAAAATTAGGCCTTTTAAATATGCTATACAAGGCTTCCCAACACACCAGATTTTTGACAGGTTTATTTTTTTCGGGGGGACATTCCCCACTCTTTTTAATGCGCCTTAAAAACTGGGTGGAAGCGCCTCTTTTCAGACATGTCCCCCCTTTTTAAAGTGCTCAAATCTACTTTTTTTCACCCAAAAAAAGAGTCATTAAAAGATTTCTTTTTTTTCAAAACCCCGCCCCCCTGGGCTAGCCCCCCCCACCTCAACGAAAAACCCTTTTTAAATTTTTTTAAAAAATTTGAAAAATGTGAAAAACTGGGGGGGGGTGGGGGGGGGGCTAAACCTGCTCATGAATATGATTTGAGCATTAAATTCTCAAAAAATGCTGAATTTACAGAAAAAGGGGAAACACAGCGGGGGAACAGCAGGTTTTGAACAGCTTGTGCTGCCCTCAGAAAGGGGGGGGCAAAAAACTATGTGCTTTTTCCCCTTTTTAACTTTTAAAAGCTTTTAGATACTTCTGTAAACCAAAATGTTCTTAATTTTAGGCTCAGCGGGAAAATAGAAAAATTAAAAGGGAAAATTAGAATAACGGGGGACAAAAAGGGGGGTCACTATTATCTTTTTGGGGAAAAAGGTGGGCCCTAGGGGAAAAAATTTTTTTGGGGGTTTAGCTTTTAATGTTTTGGAAACCCCAAAGGGGCCCCTTTTATTGACATCTGGGGAAATATACCAAAGGGGGCCAATGTTATAATCTGGAGGATTTTAAAAGGGGGGGGAATTTTTATACAAAAATTTGGGTGGGGGGTTTGGGAAAAGGGGTTTAAGATTAAAAAGATGTTTGTCCTGTCGAGAGTTTGGTTGAGGGAAAACGGGTTTTTTTAAAAGAAGTGTTTCCCAAATTCATAGGAGACGTCCCCTGTTAGAAAAGGGGTTTGGTGGGGGGTTGTTATAAACTTATAAATAGGCAGCGGGGCGGTTTTCCATTGGTAAAAACCCACTTTATGGTACTGTATGGGGTAATTTTTCCCGTTTGGGGGCCCTGTTAAAACGGTTTATTCCCACTTTTGGTCACTGTTATTGCGGTTTTTTATTTAAAACGGGCCCTGTTTTCAACTGGTATCTACCACTTTTGGTCACTGTTTTAAGGGGGTTAATTTACCAGTCTGCAGACCCGGGTGTACATGGTGTCTCCCACTATTGGCACGGTTATGGGGGGTTAATATACAGTTTGTAGAGCCGGGTTGTAAACGGGTGTCTACCACTAAAAGGTTTCACTTTTTATAGGGGAAATATACATTCTGCGGGAGTCGGGGTTACCCTGGTGTTTTCCACTAAAAAATTGGTCACTGTTATGGGGGTTTATTTAAAAGGTTCTGAGACCCTGTTTTACAAGGGGTTTCTACCACAAATTTTGGCCCACTGTATGGAGGTTATCGGTTGCAGATTTTGGTGAATTTGGGGCCTTGTTTAAAAAAAAAATTTGCAAAGGGGGGGGGGGGGGGGGGGGGGGGGGGGGGGGGGGGGGGGGGGGGGGAGGGGGGGGGGGGGGGGGGGGGGGGGGGGGGGGGGGGGGGCCCCCCCCCAAACCACCCCCCCCCCCCCCCCCCCCCCCCCCCCCCCCCCCCCCCCCCCCTAAAAAATGGACCCCCTTTGGGAGAAACCTTTAAAGACCCATTGTAATGAATAAGGTCCATCGGGCGTCATTGGTGTCTGTTGTGAAACGGATCTGTTGGTGTCCGTTTTCACCTCTGTGACAGAGATTCCGAATGGAACCTCGGAAACAGGTATGAACCAATCCTAAGGCAGGGCTCTCACATTGTAGTTAAAAAAAAAAACAGGGAAAAAAACCAAAAAAAAAGGGAAAAAAAACGGAGGTTTAAAGGCCCCGGGGTTTTTACCAGACCCCGCAAAACGGGGGGGGACCCGCGCCAAACGGGAGTTTTTTAAGGTTTTTTCCTCCCCCAAACTTCGCTTAACCCCTGAACCCCCGGGCGGGTTGCGGTGGCGGCCCCAGGTTTTAGCGAGGTACAGAAAACGTGAGACGAGAACCATAGGGCCTGGGCAAAAGGGGGGAGGGGGGAAGGGTTTTAGGGGGGGAGGAAGGCAGGGGAGGACGGTTTTGGAGTCGAGGGAAACGTTAGCAAGAGGTCGGGTACAAGGCAAGGCAAGGAAAACCCTTAAAGGGAAAGCTTTTTTTTAAGGGAGAGGAAAAATTTGATCCAGAAGGGGGAAAATACCTTTGGGGCCCAACCCAAAATTTAGGGGAAACCCCGGCAATTAGCCTTTTCCGGGGTTTTGGGCCCCTTTTAAAATTTAGAAACGGCCCGCGCCTTTTGGGCCCGGGAGAGGGCAGGGGACGGTTTGGGGGTGCGGGGCTGGTAAGTTTTCTCAAGGGGGGGTGGGAACCCACCCCTTTTTTGTGTACTTTTCTATAGACATTTGTTTGTAAGGCTGAAAAAAACATACTTTTTTTCCGTTTTGCCCATTTGCACTAAAATGTTGTCCAGAGGAAGGGGAAGACCCCCCCTGAGGTAGAAGCCAATTTTTCCCCATTTTAGGGGAAAAAAAATCCCTTTCCCCACTCCAATCTGGCATCAGATATAAATCCCAGGATCAGCGACCCTTCCCAGATTCCTGGTCATTAGAACTTGTTTATTTATTTTACATCTAGAAATGTCTCCAACCCTTCTCCATAATCCCGGTCACTATAACTTGTTAATTTATTAAATATAGAAATGTTTAACCAGAAACCCTTCTCCAGAATCCCGTCACTATAACTTGTTATATTATTACATTCTAGAAATGTTCCAGCCCTTCTCCAGAATCCCGGTCACTACCACTTTTTTTTATTATTACATCTAGAAATGTCTCCAGACCCTTCTCCAGAATCCTGGTCACTAGAACTTGTTATATTTTTTACATCTAGAAAAGTCTCCAGACCTTCTCCAGAATCCCATGGCACTATAATGTTATATTTTACATTAGAAAGTTTCCAGACCCTCTCCAGAATCCTGGTCACTATAACTTGTTATATTATTACTCTAGAAATGTTCCAGACCCCTTCTCCAGAATCCTGATCACTATATTTTTTATATTATTACATATAGAAATGTCTCCAGACCCTTCTCCAGAATCCCGGTCACTAGAACTTGTTATATTATTACATATAGAAATGTCTCCAGACCCTTCTCCAGAATCCTGGTCACTATAACTTGTTATATTATTACATCTAGAAATGTCTCCAGACCCTTCTCCAGAATCCTGGTCACTATAACTTGTTATATTATTACATCTAGAAATGTCTCCAGACCCTTCTCCAGAATCCTGGTCACTATAACTTGTTATATTATTACATCTAGAAATGTATCCAGACCCTTCTCCAGAATCCCGGTCACTATAACTTGTTATATTATTACATCTAGAAATGTATCCAGACCCTTCTCCAGAATCCCGGTCACTATAACTTGTTATATTATTACATTAAGAAATATATCCAGACCCTTCTCCAGAATCCTGGTCACTATAACTTGTTTTATTATTACATCTCGAAATGTCCCAGACCCTTCTCCAGAATCCCGGTCATTATAACTTGTTATATTATTACATCTAGAAATGTATCCAGACCCTTCTCCAGAATCCTGGTCACTATAACCTGTTATATTACATCTAGAAATGTATCCAGACCCTTCTCCAGAATCCCGGTCACTATAACTTGTTATATTATTACATCTAGAAATGTCTCCAGACCCTTCTCAGAATCCTGATCACTATAACTTTATATTATTCATCTAGAAATGTCTCCAGACCCTTCCACAGAATCCCGGTCACTATAACCTGTTGTATAATTACATCTAGAAATGTATCTAACCCTTCTCCAGAATCCTGGTCACTAAACCTGTTATTTATACATCAAATGTTCCAGACCCTTCTCCAAATTTGGTCATTTTAAACTTTTTAAATTTTATTACTCTAGAAATGTCCGACCCTTCCCAAATCGGTCACTTAACTTGTTATATTATTACATCTAAAAATGTTCCAACCCTTCCCCAAAAACCCCGTTACTAAATTTGTTAATTATTACTTAGAAATGTTCCAGCCCCTTCTCCAGAATCCCGGTCACTAAACTTTTTATATTTTACACTAAAAAAGTTTCTTACCCAAAAATTTTTCCCCCCTTCCCAATACTCACCAGACCAGACCTCCGGCAGGCACAGGATAAGTGCGATAAGAGGAAACATCTTTCTGTGTGTGATGTGTTGGAGAACTCCGCAATATACAAGTTACGGCCAGAACTCATGCAGGCTTCCCGCCAATAGAAATATTATATTTTGGATGATGATCAGTAACTGGGTGGAAGGGGTGTAATTAGAAAAGGGAATTATGAGGAATTTAGCACAGAAGTCTGATTATACATCAAAGTGAACAGAATTTAAAGGAAAAACAGTCAGCAGAAAGGGGGTTATCACTGTAAAGTGCCAGGCAGGCCTGTGTGGTGCAGCGCATGTGTGCGGATGTCAGGCCTACCGATGTGGGGTTGCTGGCAGGTGTAGTGCACTGACGCAGGGAAATAAACCACAGATACTTATCTACTTGGGTCTTTCAGTTTTTACTCACAGCATCAAAAATTATATCATGTTACACTTTACAGGTAGATACTTCTTCATTTACACAGTACTCATATGTCACATATTTCATATGCTCTACTGGCAATTTCTCTTGCTTCAACACAGCCGCCATACCCTCTGGATTTGAGCTTATAGACTGAGCTTAAAGGGGTTTTCTTGCCACAAAGATTAGTTTCAACATGTAGGGATACGTAATTGAAGACTTTTTCTAAATACATTTGTCTTTTGATTTTACCTTACTCATGAGATAAGAGAGATTTTATCTCCTCTGAGTGCACTCAGGTTTCTATGGTTACCTGTCCATATCTCCCTTTCCGATTAGAGCAGAGAACAGGGAGTGGCATCACCATGCTAGGAAGGAGCAGAGTCTTTATCTCTAACAAGTTTAGCTTTTGTTTACAAATAAGCAATTGTTTTCATTCCTCAGAACAAGTGTAGCTTTGTTTAACCCCTTAATCACCAGGCCTGAGAAGGCCTTAATGACGCAGCTAAATTTGTAGTTTTTGTTTCCTTGTGTTCCAACAGTTGTGACTTGTTTATCTTTTAAGTGATGCAGCTGTATGAGAGCTTGTTTTATGCAGTAGAAGTTGTATTTATGGGGGGCATAGTTTAAGTTTACAAATAAATTACTGTAAATTTTTTATTTTTTTGCATTTGTTTTTTTTATACCATGCACATTTCACACTAAATAACCATTTAGATTAATTATGTAGGTCATTAAAGTTGTGTAGATACCTAGTGTGTGTAGGTTTTTTTGTGTGTAATGTATGCAGAATAACTTTTTTATTAAATATTTATTTTTATTTTATTATTTATTTTTCTACACTTTTTTAATGTTTTTTTTTTTTTTAATTTTTTAATACCACTAATGGATAACTATTTAACACTGTTTTCTTACACTTGGTAATGTATTAGCAAACTCCTGTATACTCTTGTATGCTAATATATTACCTTCTGTGTCAGTATGACACAGGCTGCAGTCAGAGCAGCACACAGTGTGCCCTGACAGCAGGCTTACTATAAAGAAAGCACTGGGGCTTCTCTAGGTCCCCTGGCTGACTGTACAGACCTTCCCTGGGCTCAATCGGGGTTCCCGATGATCCGGTGGAGCAGGGGAATGCTCTTTGATTATGCCCCAGTCACTGACCGCGTCAATCAAAGGGTTAAGTGCCGGGGATCTGAGGCTTCCTCCAATCCCCAGAATTTACAGAGACTGCTCTAGAAACGGGGTTGTTATCTACTTTTAACTCTCGCTGCAGATTAATGACCTGCAGTGCCTGCCGGCTAAAGTTAGCGAGCGGTCGTTAACTCCTTACCGTCACAACCAGTTTTGACCTTCCCGACAGAGCAGAATTTTTGAAATCAGACATGTGACATTTTATGGGAGAATAACTTTTTGACACTTTCACCTATCCATGTGATTCAGAGATTGTTTTCTCGTGACACATTGTGCTTTAAGATAGTAAAAAATTTCGGTCCATACAATACGCGTTTATTTGTGAAAAATATCAAAATATTGTGAAAATTTGGAATAATTTGCCATTTTCAAACTTAAAAAATATCTACGTGTAAGACAGATAGTTATTCCACTCAAAATTGTTTATAACTAGCATCTACCATATGTCTACTGTAGGTCGGCATCATTTTTAAATGTTTTTTTTTACGAACTTAGGGGGCGTAGAAATTAAGTAGTAATTTTTTACATTTTCAAGAAAATTTGCAACATACATTTTTTTAGGGACCAGTCCGGTTCTGCGGTGGTTTTGAGGGACTTGTGTGTTAGATAAACCCATAATGACTCCATCTAAGAAACTGCACCCCTTAAAGTATTTAAACAGTGTTTAGGAAGTTTGTTAACCCATTAGGTTTTTCAAAGAAATGAAAGCAAAGTGGAGTTGACATTTAAAAATTTGCAGATGTTCAAATTGTATCCATTTTTCTGTATCACATTCTCCTGATTGCAAAGAAAAAAAAAAATATAAAGGGAGCGCTCTTATGGTGAAAGTACGTCAGTACAATACAGCAACATTAAAATGAACAGCAATCAGCATGCTCTCACAACTCTCGTAAGCACATACATAGACTCTTTCCGAGTCTTGGCATGGCAGCCTGGGTCTCCTCTCCAAAGCCATAAGAAGCGCGGCAGCGGGCGTGTACAGTAGAAGGCAGAAGAAAAGATCAGGGCCCCGGCGCTCGTCTATAGCACACCTCAGTGAGGTGCAGATTGGTGCTAAAACAAGGTTTTATTAAGTAAAAACAATCTCATAAAAGAGCTAAAACCTCATGACACCATCTATGCTAAAATCACATTCGACGCGTTTCTCGCCGTACCGGCACTACCTCAGGAAATCGTGATACAGAAAAGCTGTTACTGTTCTATTGCGCCCCGTCTCCCGCACGCCCCCCGATATTTTGCGCATTACAAAGTGCCGTGGTCGCTCGCGAATGTGCATAATTTTAGCGTCCTCCCGTCACAAATATGTAGCTTCGTACGGTTCTAATGCGCCCCGCCACCTGCACACCCCAGAAATCAGGCGCATTACAAAGTGCCGCTGAAAAGTGCTGAAAAGACACCAGATATCTGGCACAGCCCTGTTCATACATGTCGCCCCAGATATCCAAAGGTGTTAGGAATTATTTTTTGATCAGTCTTTGAAGCCACATGCCTTTGCTTCCGATATGAAGGATGAAACCAGGGGTTATGGACTTAGAAGAAGGCTGGGTGGAAGAAAGAGAAACAGGGCATAACAAAGGATCCTGGGACTTGTAGTTTTAGACAGCAAAGGGAAATGACTTTCAATGCTGCTGCTCGACTAAAGAGAGGAAAACTAAACACATGGATAAAATTGTTGTTCCTCTTCCGATAGAAAACCACATAGCGGTAACTGAAATACCTTGAAACTGACAAAAGCAATAATAGATTTAAACTTAATGAAAATCTACTAATGAAAATCAGACATTGCTATGAATTGTGGTTCAACTGAAAAAAAATAATAAACTAGTGAAACTGACCTGGACAGAAATGATCGTCGCCTTAACTAAATATTTTGCTGCACAACCTTTTGAGGCAATAGCTTCAAACAATATTTCTGCATCTTTCAATGAGACTTCTGCAGCTGTCTACAGGTACTTGCCCCACTCCTTGTGCTCCATTTGTCCACAGGTATTTGGCCCACCTCTTGTGAGCTGCCCCAGCTGTCCACAGGTATTTAGCCCAATCCTCATACTGCAACTGTCTACAGGTATTTGGCCCACTCCTCCTGAGCTGCTCTAGCTGTCCACAGGTGTTTGGCCCATTCCTCCTTAATGGCTCCAGCTGTCTCAGGTGTGAAGATGCCTTCTTCAGACTGCAGGTTTCAGCTCCTTCCACAAAGGTTCAATAGGATTTAGATAAGGGCTTATTTCAGAATAGTCCAGTGCTTTGTTCTAATCCATTCTTGGATGGCTTTAGCTGTGTGTTTTGATTCATTATCCTGTTTAAGGACCTAAGACCTGCAACTGAGACTAAGCTTTCTGACTCTGAGCAGCAAATTTCGCTCCAGGATACCTTGATAGTCCTGAGATTTAATTGTACACTGCAAATATTGAAGATGCCCTGTGCCAGATGCAGTAAAGCAGCCCCAAAGAATAAGTGAGTATCCTACAGGTTTCACAGTAGATGCAATATTCTTTTCTTTGTATGCTTCATTTTTGTGTCTGTGAACACAGAGCTGATGTGACTTGTGAAAAAGCTCCAGTTTTGACTCATCTGTCCAAAGAACATTCCTCCAGAGGCTTTGTAGCTTGACAATAAGCATTTTGGCATATCCCAGTCTCGCTTCAGCAAAATTTGCCTTCAATAGTGGTTGCCTGCTTGGTCATCTTCTATTAAAGGGGTTGTCTCACTACAATGATTGCTTTTTATGTTAAAGTGTAACGGCAGTGGTAGTGGATCCGCTGGGCCGCTGCAAGCGAGGGTAAAACCCACCCCAAAGGAACGGAATCTAAGTAGAACCCGTTTTTTCACCAGAGCCCGGAAAGCGGGAGGGGTTTGTGCGGCGAAAAAACACCGGGCTTTTCCATGGGGGGGATTTGCTTGCGGTGGTACCAAAGGGGTAAGCGTGGTACAAAATCGGAGGCTGAGGCGTAGTGGGGGACAGGCAGTGGTCAGGGCAGGCGGCAGAGGTTGGGGTCAGAAAACGGAGCGAGACGGTCGGGACAGGTTAAGGAAAAAACGAAGACTAGAGCTTTCTCTAAAGGCTCGAGGCACTTAAATCCGAAAAGGTGAACGGAAAGGGAAGGGGGTTATTAGGGTCACCTGCCACCCTTTAAAACCAATAAGGGCTACGGGCCCCCTTTAAATCCACGGACCCGGGCGGTGCGCCCAAAGGCGGGGCAGTGCAACCGGCCGCCAGGGGGCCAGAAGGCCGGGAGGGGGGTCGGGAAAGGAGGGGGGGGCCCCCAGGCACACACAGTACCCGCCGGGGCCCCGCGGACGGCAGCCGAGGCCCCGCAGCCGGGCGAGGGGTGCGGGACCCCTGACATTTTCCCCCCCCCCCCTTGGCCTCCTCCCTTTTGGTTCGGGGAACCTAAAAACCGGCCGCGGAGGATGTTTCCCTCGGGCTCCTTGAACTTCCCAGGACTTAAATCCCCCATCACCCGGAAACCGCCACCCCAAACCGGGACCTGGTCCTTTAACCCAAAATTGTTGGAGGTACACCTAGGAGAGGGGGGGCAGCTTTTCTGGAAAAGGGGTTAAACCCACACGGGTTTCAGGAGCGTACATGAAAAAAAATTAGGACCCATGGTGGGGGGAAGTCGAAGTTTATATGTATGGTTAAATGTTTCAGGCCCTCAAAGGGCCCCCAGGAAGCGCGGGCCCAGCTTGTAGCTGGGATTTTCAGCCTACGTATTTGGCGGACACCAGCCCCTTGTCTCCAGGAGCAAGGTGGAGGGGTCTCTCTTCCTATCCCCCTGAGCCTTCATGGGGGCAAGCACGCTGCGGGACTGACGGTTGCCCAAATGACGATAGTCGTGGCCCCAAGGATTACAGGGGGGAACCTCGGAGGGGGGGGGACTGGGGAGAGGAGGGCGGGGACCCCACCAAAAACAATAAAAAAGGGAAGCGCCTGAAGCCCCTGAGTCCAAAAATTTGTATAAAATTCGGCCCAGGTAGGAGGTTGGCCCAATCCCTGGGGAGCCGAAAAAAAATGGCGCAAGTACTCCCCAGAATCTGATTGACCCCTCCCTGCCCGTTAGACTGGGGTGGTATGACAAGAAAGTCTAATTAAACCCTGTAAAGAAACAGAGTGCGCGCCAGAATTTGGCAGAAAAACCCCACATCAGAAACGATGTGGGGGGGCAGCCCCGTGCAGGCAAAACACGGAATAAAAAAAAGGGAGGCAAGACGGGTGGGGGAAGGCAACCCGGGCAAGGGGGCAAAGTGCGAACCTTCGAAAAACCTGTCCGTAAGACCCAAATCACGGTGTTCCCCAAAGGGGAGGGAAGGGTCGGTGATGAAATCCATCCCCACATGGGCCCAAGGGATCTGGAGTAGGGGGGTCGAGCACCCCAAAAGGGGGACTGTGGGGGGGTACCTTATTCCGGCCAAGTAGCAAGGCTACGAAGTCTTTAATTCTTTACCAAAACCTGGCACCATAAATTAGAGATCAGTGAATGATTTTTGGCCCCAGGATGTCCTCCCATCAATGAACAATGCCCCCAAATTCGGGACTTTCCTGGCTGCGACGGCCGAAACGAGGTTTTTCCAGGGGGTATCTGGAAGGGGACAGGTGCCTTAAATCAGGCTTTCCCGGGAGGTAAAATTTTTTGGGGTTGCGGTCCTCTCCGTGATGCCGAAGTCGAGAGAAGGTCTGCCCTGATATTTTTTTCGGCGGGACGAAAATGGACCCGGGAAAGTTGAATCTTAAAAAAAAAAAGAGCCACCGGTTTGCGGGTTTGAGGCCGGGGGCCCATGGAGATACTGAAGTTTTTTGGGTTGTGTAACCTCGAAAGGATGACGGGCCCCCTCCAGGGGTTGGGCACTCCCCCCCGGGGGCCCATCTTGATACGGTAACTCTCGACCCCAATGGCATATTTTCCTCTCAGCCAAAGAGAAGGTCTTGGAGGAAAACCCAGGTGATGGTCCCCCCCTTGGGACCCTTTTGAGTAAGAACTGCTCCGGCCCCCACCGAAGATGATCCACCTCCAAAGAAAAGGCTTCTCAGGGTCAGGGGTGACAAAATGGGGGGCGGAAGCGAAGGGCCCACTTTAAAACCGAGAAAGGCTTTTTCGGCCGTGGTGGCCAAAATCTGGGTTTGCCTTTTCTTTGGGGGAGCCCAATTTGGGGCCCCCAGTGGAGAGAAATGGGGGATAAATGTGATAGTAGTTGGCAAAACCCCAAAAAAGTTTTAGGCTCGAAATCCAAAAAGGTCGGGGCCCTTGCAGGGTAGCCGGGCCTTAGGGGGTCCATTTTGCGGGGCCCCTCGGAGAATGTAACGAGGAAGGCAGACTAGATCGATGGAACACCACTTTCTAAATTGGCGTACAGGGGTTGCTGCAAGGGGTTTTTCGACTAGGACCCTGAAATTAAAGGGGCCCAAGGTCAGGGGGAAAACCCAAAAAGTCGTCCAAGTAAACGATGACCCCCGAAGAGCAATCCCTGAAAATTTCATTTCAAACTCCTAAGACCGGGGGGAGCATTGCACAGCCGAAGGGATTTACAAGGTACTCAAAGTGACCGCGCGGGTATTAAAGCAAGTCTTCCATTCATCTCCCCATGGGGATGAGGTTGTATGCCCGCGGGGAGGTTAATTTGGAAAAAAACCTTAGCTCCCTGTAGGGCGATCAAAGGTTTCAGTATTAGTGGCAAGGATACCGGTTTTTCCGGTAATTGTTCAAGCCCCCATAGTCAATGCATGGGAGGAGAGAAACCATCCTTTTCGTTTCAAGAAAAAAACCCGCTCGGGGGTGAGAAACTTGGTAAAAAACCCTTTTGAGGGTTTTCAGGATTTTTGCGACATGCTGGTCCCTGGTCCAGCAATGGGTAGATTACCCGAGGAGGATGGTCCAGGGGGAGGGCAATAGGACAGCATAGGGGCAATGAGGGGAAAAAGTTTTGGCCCTTTTCTCCCAAAAAGCATCCAAAATCCCCGGATTGGCGGGAAGGGTTTGGGAGAAACCTGTTATTTGGGGAGGGGGGGATGGCTCGGATGGCCCGGGAACATTGAGACAGCAAATCTGGGGTCGGAAACCCCAGCGCCAAACCTCCCCGGTTTTCCAGTCGAGGGTCGGGGCATGGAGCTCAGCCCGGGAGACCCAAGAGGGATTGGGGTGAGGACGACCCTGGGAGGACGTAAAAAGGTGATCTTCTCCTTGTGTAAGGCCCCCCCCGCGGAGGCAGTGGGGTTGGTCAAGTACGGGGGGCCTCACTAAAGTTTTACCACTAACGGGGTACCCAAGGTTTTTCCAGTCGGGTCCCCCCGGGAAGGCGAACGGGAAACCAGGGGTCGGAATGAAATTTTCCGGCGGATCCGGGAGTCAAGAAAGGCGGGACCAAAAAAAACGGTTTCCGGGACCCGACAAACCTACCCCTAGTGGGGGTGGGGAAAAAGAAGATTTTCCCCTAGGGGGGCCCTCCACAAACCATGGTGCCGGGGTTTCCCTGCCGCTGTGGGCGAAGGGGGCAACCAATTTCGAAAGTGATTCGGACTGGCACAGTAGAGGCAATTTTTGCCCGACGGCGGGACATCCTGTTCGGACAGATGTGCCCGACCCCTGCATGGGGTTCTTTATGGGGGAAGCGGAGGTGGAAAATGAGGTCTTTTGGGAAACCGGGGCCAGGCCCAGGCAAAAAAGGCGTGGGCGGAATTTAAAGTTCCTGGCGATTTTCCTCTTGCCCTGGCGAAGCGAAATCGATTCGAGTGCCCCAGGTGGTCAGTTGCTTAAGGGAAAAGGGGTGTCTCTGCCCTAGGGCGCCTTAACCCTGCCCCGGGCAAGCCCTTTTTGAAAGTGGACATAACGGCGTCGTTCCCGGTACTCGGAAGCCGGGGTTGAAAAAAGAAAACCCCCGTAGTCGCCCACCAAAAAGGGGTCACCCCGGGAAGATTCAGTAGCCGGTCCTGCAAAGGGTGCCCATGCCGGGTCTTCAAAGACCCGGAACCTGGAGGAAAGCCGTAGGTCCTCTCGTGGATTTGCCGGTCCCAAAGGGATGGCCAACCTGAGCCTTTAGGACAGCTATGACCACGAAGGCCCCCTCGAACGTTTTTTGGGGAACTGAAACCCCTTAAATCAATGTCAAGGCCTGGGGAATAAAACCCCTGCACAGTTTAGGGCCCCCTTAAATTTTGGGTGCGGTAACGCAGCCTAGAAGATCGGGATGGCGGGGGCGTTCCCCAGGGGGGGGGGGGGTGGGGGCTTTTTTGGTTAGCCGGAGCTGCTGCAGCATGGCGGAAACTGGTTTAGTTGGGCTTGTTGGCCAGTTGTTGTGGTGCTGAGCCATATAGCCGGAAGGTCCCCTTCACCGGGGAAAAAATACCGGGGGGATCCATGCCGGATTTACTGTAAGGAGTGGAGTGGATCCCCTGGGCCGCCGCAACGATGTGGAAGCCCCCCCAGGGAACGGAATCAAGTAGAACCCCGGGGTTTTCCCAGAGCCCGGCAAACGGGATGGACCCTTCTGCGGCGGGAACTAAACAGGTCGGTGGCTTGCTTGCGGGGTACCAAGGGAAGGGGGGTCAAAAAAGTGGGGTGGGCTAGCGGGGACAGGCATAGGTCAGGGCAGGCGGCAGAGGTTCGTGTCAGAAAAGGGGCGAGACGTTGGTAACCCGGTAAGGCAAACGAAGGGCTAGAGCTTTCTCTAAAGGGTCTGAAGGCATAAAGACGGGAAAAGGGGAACCCGGGGGAGGGGGGTTTTATAGGGTTCCCCGCCAGCCTTAACCAATAATGGGCGTACTGGCCCTTTAAATCCCCCCGGGCCGGGGTTGGGGCCCGGCCCCGCGCAAAAAGGGCCGCCAGGGGACGAGAAGGCGCGGGGGCGGGGTCAGGTAAGGGGGGGGGGATCGACCGCAGCACGGGCGTAGCCGCCCCGTCAGGGGGGGCAGCAGAGTGC